>PVKB01002596.1:226849-266107 GCA_004027205.1 Ctenodactylus gundi | reverse complement strand
GGGCTTAGACCTGCCGTGCCAAGATCTTCCGCCACTGCCCGTCCTTCTCTGGCTGGCTGGCTTCCCTGGCCGAGTCGTGGCGGCCTCTGTGTGCCGCAGCTGTCAGGACGCTCCGTGGTGCAGCTTCGGCTCCATCCACACCATGCTTTCCTCCCTGAGCCCCGGCCAGTGGCCACGTGCTGTCTCTGCCCTGGGCTAGCGAGCGGTGCTGTGGTGAGCACGCGTGAGCCCGCGGGGTCC
Organism: Ctenodactylus gundi; assembly: GCA_004027205.1. Classification (NCBI taxonomy): domain Eukaryota; kingdom Metazoa; phylum Chordata; class Mammalia; order Rodentia; family Ctenodactylidae; genus Ctenodactylus; species Ctenodactylus gundi. The sequence goes on along the minus strand of PVKB01002596.1, from coordinate 265,867 downwards.
TGGAGCCCTTGCTTCCTGTAAGTGGAATCGCCAGGTTGTCGATTCTGTGTTTAATTTGTTTGGAGAATCGGTAGCATCTAATGTCATGGGATACTTTTCTACAACTCTATTGAAAGGAGGGTGCACTGGGATTTTTTAAGAGACATTAAAATGCCTTCCCAGGATGCCCAGCTCCTGAGATGGAAGTGAAGTGCCCCTCATCTCCCTTATGAGCCAATCAAATCCTTAATACCAAAACAACAACAACAGTCCTGCCATAAATAAATTTTAAAAAGACAGAGACAGACACACAGAGAGTCCTGGCCACCGTGCCGCACTTGAGCAGAGGAGGGAGCCCTGCCCCGGATCGGGGTGAACGCGCTGCTGAACAGAGCCTCGTGGGTCAGCGAGGAGCCAGCAATCCTCCGACTGCGAAGTTACCCAGGCGGGGCTCCACCTCTTTCCAGACAGGGCTGAGCCGGACCTGGCGCCCGTATTGTCATTTTGAGTCAGGATCTTACCATGTAGCCCAGCTGGGCTCGAACTTGCAATCTTCCAGCCTCAGCCTCCCAGAGCGCTGGGACGACAGGCGTGCACCCCCAGGGCTGGTTCCCACTCGTGCCACGAAGCACGTGATGCCCCTAAGTGTCCAGGGCGCGTTCCCGGCACTGTGTTCTGGGGCTTTCTGCGCATGCTTCATATGCTGGCCGCCATGGTTCCCAGAATCCCTGCCCTGTCTGTCTTAGGGCAACCGGAGTCAGAGGGAGGGTCTTGGGAGGCAGGAGGCTGCAGGTCCCGGCTGGTGAGAGGCCACTGTTTGTCAGAGGCCGTCTTTGCTTAGAGGCTGAAAATGGCCAAGCTCGGCAGAGACGGGTCCGGCTGCCCGGCAGGCCCATGCGTCTGGATCTCCCCACTGTGCCCAGCCCGGGCCTGCTGGCCGGCCCTGCTCACGTATGCTGGGCTTCACTGTGGAGTCAGAGGTTTCCACGGGAGCCACTGTTCCACTTGGACATCCTGGGGCTGGCGCAGATCTACGGGTGAGGGCGGAGGAGGGCTCTGGGGACGGGAGGAAGTCCAGTGCCTGGCACAGGAGCAGGGACAGGATGAGCCCTGGCCCCTGGGTGGGCACAGCTTGGACCTCCGGGTCAGCTTCCCCCTCTCCAGCCCACACCCCACAGCTGCAGGGGGGTGTGGTGGTGTCAAGGCCCATAGGCACGTGGGAGGAGCTGAGGAGGGTGTGAGGCCCCAGCAAAGACCCACGCACCCCCGGAGACCCACCTTGCCCAGGTCCTCAGGTCAGGAGCAGGTGGCCAGGAGTGGCCACAGGGTTGGGACTTGGGCTGGAGCTGGCTGGGCCTGCTGTCTCCCTCTGTCCATACTGGCACCTGTGATGGGGAGACGGGGGCGGAGAGAGCTGGATTCTGCCTGCTGTCACCTCAGTTCACCCACAAATCGCTCTCCAGGTGGCCCTGGCCACAAAGGGCCTCCGAAGCGGCTAGAACTTCCCTACAGGCACCTTCTGTGGTCCTGATCCCGGGCTCGGGCTCCTGGTGGAGGACGTGGTCGGGGCCAGGTTCGGGGAGTGACCTCTTTTGCAGCCACCTGCGTCCGGGGCCACACTAGGTTGGAAATCTCGGTTCCCACTGTGAGCGCCACCTGCCCTGACTCTTTGCTGCCCTCCCCCGCCCCTTCCTCTTCTCCTGATCGAAGCCCGTTCAAGAGACCTCCAAGTTCTACTCGGGAACAGTGTGGCCCCTTCACCCAGCAGGGAGGCAGCTGGCATCTCAGGCAATTATCCTTAAATTACAGGGACAATTTTAATTTCACAATGATTAGAAATGCCCGCTGCGGCTTGAATCTTCAAAGCTAATGGAATTCTAACGGGCAGCTGTTTAGGTTACAGCTGAGAATAGTAACACCCCACTGAGGGGCTGGAGCCGGGCAGGCCCGGCGTGGGAGCCTGGCACCCAAGGTGGCTGTACCCAACGCCGCAGCTGCCCTGTGAGGTGAAGGAGACTCAGCCTTGGGGCTGGCTGGCCATGGGGAGGAGACCTCCCTGGCTTTGGCTCCCTAGCCCAAGATACAGCCCCTGCCAGAGCCCACCTGACTCTCCCTGCTTGGATCCCAGCGACAGCCACATGTGGAGGCGCCCTCGCCCCCAGTCTCAGCACCTGCACTGGCCAGGGCCTTCTCTGAGCAGATCTGTGTGTCCCCACAGCACCCGTGGGCCAGGCTGGGCCCAGGAGGCCCCTTGCTCCAGCCTCCTCCATGGGGACGGCAGTGAGTGGGGCGTGGCCTCAGGTACAGACCCCGCAGCGCATTTTGGTGCATTCAGGTGCATTTTGGTGTATTTTCTTACTAATAAGTTGAAACTCTTTTTCTGACCTTATGACCTCTCCCTTGTCTCATGGATTGTTCAGTTGTGAAAGGCCGAGCATTTTCTTGATCTCACTGTTGACTTCTGGTCTGATAACACAGGGGCGTGACTCTCGCCCTCTTACCTTTGATAAGATCAGTGTCACGGCCCTCACAGGGGTCCCTTTTGGCGGAGGCCTGTGTGCCCTGGGCCTGTACCGTGCCCTGAGTGGTGGGGGTGGTGGGCGTGTCTTCTATATGGACACCCCTCCAGATCAAGCCCAGGCATCCACCCCTTCCAGCGAGGCCCCACCTGCCAGTGGAACACTCCGCCTAAGGTGCAGGAGGCTTTTTGGGGGACACTCCAGACCCAAACTGTAGTGTGTGTGTGTGTGTGTGTGTGTGTGTGTGTGTGTGTGCTGATCAAATTGTATGCTTGTTGAAATAAAGATTATTTCAGTAAAACACACCCAGCCATCAATCTGTCTCCAAATATTCGGCCCTCACTGGAAACACGCTCAGCCTGTGGCACTTGCGATGGCCTGAAGCAGCTCTGGGAGTCCTCTTTCCTGCCTTTATGGAGTATGATTTTAAAAAATACAGTGGCTACTGTTGCCAAGCGCCATCCCCAGGAAGGCAGGCTCACAAGAACGTGGCGGCGTGTCCTCTGCACCTGAGCCACTGGGTCTGCCACAGGGCGACTCCCAGTTCCTCCCCAAAGTCAGCATGGCCGTGACAGGTCAGTGTTTTGAATGGACTCAGGACATGGAGGCAGCCACAGCTCTTGTATATAGTTCATCACCTTTCTATGCTTCTAAGATTTCAGTTCACAGTTTTTGTTTTCAACAATTTATGTGTGGATGTGTTTTTATTGTATTTATTCTGTTTCATGTCTGTTGAGCTTTTGGGCTATATAGTGGTCTCCTCTCGTTCTTGTGTGTGTGTGTGTGTGTGTGTGTGTGTGTGTGTGTGTGTGTGTAGGGTCTCATTAAGTTGCCCAAGTGAAACGCAGACTTCTGATCTTGCCGCCTCAGCCTCCCAGGTGTGCGCCACCATTGTGGCGTGGATTCTTTTTTCTTTTCCTAAATCATATTTGAGAAGAATTTGGCCACAATGTCTTTAACATACCACTCCCTTTTCCGTTACCCCATTCCGGAGGTCGTTTCTGGTCACTCGCGCCACCTCCCTGGCCCTCTCCCGCAGGACCAGGGGCTCTGGGCACGGCGGGGCCCCACCCTCTCCCCCGTGAGTTAGTGGGAAGTGCTCCGTCCCCCTCTGCAGTTTGCTGACGTTCTCTGCGCGCCACTCCAGAGCTTCATTCATTTCGGACACCGTGACTTGTCATATCCAGACCCTGAATTTCTGTTAGAAGCTTTCTGCACCTTCCTATATACTCCTCTGTATATGTCGTATCCACCTTCGTTTGTAAATTCTTTTACATATTCATAATTTTTGAACATTCTGCCCGCAGTTTCCGTTGCCTGGTCGTGTGGGGTCTGTACTGTTGATGTAATTTGGCAATTATGTTTGATCACTTCTGCGTCTGCTCGGAGACGGGACATCTGGATTCCACATGTGCCACACAGACCTCAGAGTCACCCACAGAACTGCAAAGAGGATGCTGGCTGCGTGCTGCGGAAGCCATTAGATTTAATTTACACAATATTCAAGATGCATCAGGTGAAGAGTTCAGTGAAACAGCACAGCGTTCTCAGAGAGGGAATTTTGGTCAGGGGTCAGTTTTCCTACTTCACACGTCTCCAGACTCTGGATGTGAATGAACAGCGGGGAAGGGCTGGGCACGTGGCTCAGTGGTGAAGGCGCTTACCTAGCAAGCACAGGCGCTCTGCCTGATCCCTCAGCACCACACAAAAATTAGGAGCATGGTGGCACATGTCTGTCATGCCAGCATCAGCGAGCCTGAGGCAGGAGGGTTGTCATGAGTTCAAGACCAGCCTGGGCTCTGTAGCTCAGGAACAGCCTGGCTGCAGAGGGAGACCCCGAGTCAACAAATAAACAGCAGTGACTGGCCGGCAGTGTTTTGTTCTGTGAGGTTTATTTTGATGTTTGCCAGGAAATGCCCTCCCTGTCCTCAGAGCGGGGCAGGTGCCGCAGCTCCCCTTGCAGGAGGTCGCCTGAGCTTGGCCCAGCCCTCCACACCCCTTCCTGACCCACTGCGTCCTTCGGAGGCTGCCGTCCTTCCAGCTGGCTCCGGCCACCTTCCCGGAGCGCTTGCTTCCTGTGCACGAGACTGTGGTGCTGCCCCGGGGTCCCAGCCCTTGGGGGTGCAGCAGCCTCCGCGGTGTCTGCCCACCTCCTGCGTGCCCTCTGCCGAGGCTGCGTGGTGCATCGCACAGACTGGGCCCCACAGGCTCCCACACGGTGGCCAACTTGCTCCTTCCAGCTGGGATGCAGAGCCGGCTCCTGGTCCAAGCTCCGTGGCCCCGGCTCCGCTCTGGGAAGAGCTTGTCACCAAAGCGGCCTCCATGGGTATCTGGACGCCAGCGAGCCTGGTGTTTCTCTTGATCTCTCTTCTTGCTACCAGGCAGACGCATGAAAGCCCCATGAGTCATTTGTGCTCGGGAAAGGGACGGTCTGAGGCCCACACTGAAAGCGCCAGGGAAGGGTCAGTGTGTCAAGCGGCACAGGGCACTGTTAGCAGGTGAGTGGGGAGGCCCTTCTGGAGCCGTGGGGAGGTCTGCAGCTGGTCAGCTGCTCCTGGTTCCTGTAGTTCTTGTAGCCCAGACAGCCCTTGTCAAGGCTGGTTGCCAGCTTAGGGCCACCAGAGGGAAGCCAGGAGGGCAGGAGACACAAGCGAAGCCCAGAACAGCGGGGCCAGCCAGGAGTACTGTGTCCTGGGGAAAGGCTTAGCTGTGACACTCCCGGCATTTCGTCTCCCCAAGCCTGTTTCCACATCTATAAATGGGACAATATGTATGAGGGTCACAAAGCTGGGCTGGGCGTGCACCTCAGTGGTGGGCAGCACCCCTCCTGATCGTGGGGTTTGAGTCCCAGAACCACACAAGGAAAGCAAAGGAGAAGGGGGTAAAGCACCGGCTGCCTGCCCGTACCTAGCACGTGGCCAGCCGCAGTGCCTGCCGGTGCCGGTCCTGCCATGCGGGTTCCACCCAGGCCAGGAGCTCCTCTCTCCCACTGTGACCTGCCATGTTCCTGGCGAAGCAGCCACCGGACTCTGGTGCGCCATCTCCCAGGGAGCCACTGTGGCCTCTGCCTCCGACCCTGTAAGCCCACCTAGTAACTCCCCTGGCAGAACTGCCCGTGTACTTCCTATGACTTCAGTTCCTCCGGAGAACGCTCACTAACCTACCAGGACCCGGAGCTGTCCAGGATGCCATGCTGTGCTCGGTGGGCAGCCGGCAGGGGCCAGCATTGCCGGAGCCAGGCTGCGCCCAAGACACCATGCTGTGAGGGTCACTGAGGACCATAAGGGAACTGAACAGTCAGGATGCCAGCTGTATTTGCCTTCTGGGTAACTCTCCAATGTGTGCCCACAGCCGAGCCACCAGCTCAGACCCGCTGGTTTGTACTTCCCAGCTCCTACTGACCGGCTCCCCGTTCCCTGTGTGCCCTGGCGCATTGGGAACAAAAGCCTTCAGGTACAACTGTCACATGTGCAGCCCCTCAGGGGGGCTCAGAAGGCAATGCAGATCCTCTCCGAGGTGTCGTTTCTCTGAGTTCAGGTGGTGCTTTCCCACTCAGGGCCTATCCATTTTTCGTGAAGGAAACACTCTTGAAGGTCTGTGGCGGCATTCCCCCAGCTTGAGCAGTTCTACCACGGCCGTGCCGAGGTCCCTTGGCATGAAGAGTCGTTCAGAGTCGGGCTTGTCATAGGAGGGTGACGTCTGTGTGGCAAAGCCCTTTCCTGTCCTGTAAGCCTATCTCTGGAGCTGGGCATGGTGGCACACGCCTGCCATCCCAGCACCATATGTGGCTGAGGCGGGAGGATCACGAGTTCCAGCCCTGGTCAGGCAACTTAGATCCTGTCTCAAAATAAAAAATAAAGGCTTGGGAGGTTGCTCCATGTGAAAACTCTGGGTTGAGTCCTCAGTACCACATCCAGAGCAACAGCCCCCATTACGGAAGCATCGGAGGCCGGTGCCAGGACCTTCCTGCCCCTTGCCTGCCAGTGACCCAACGTGAACCTTCTTGGGGCCCAGGAAAAATAAAGTTCCCTGTAGGACCAGTGTGGTCCAGCTAATTAGTACATGTTCTGTTCAGTGACAATGTGGTCTAGCTAACTGATGTGCATTCTATTTGGTAACAATGTCCATAATTAATAGTAGCTCTATTTAGTAACAATACACACTACTTAATTAATTTTGTATGTTCTGGTTAAAAACATTACGCTTCATTTAATTTATTCCATCTGTTCACCGGTCATGAATTCTACCACACGGATGCAGTTGGCGGAGAGGGGGTGCTCGCCCTCACCTGGTAGCTTAGGGTCTCCTGAGGGGGGCGGACTAGAGCTCTTGGGGCCAGAGCAAGTGGGTGGGGGCAACATTTCACATAGGGCAGCCTGGAGAGGGGCCAGAAGATTCAGCTCCCACACCTACCTCCCAGCTGCCCCCAGCCACCCCTCAAACTGGCTGGGTCCCAAACTGTATCCCTTTGGCTCTGTTCAGGGGCGGGGTGGGGCAGCTCCAGCCCCACCCTCCCACACCGCTCGCTGTCTGCGCCGGCAGTGCCTCCTCTCTCGGCCCTCTCAGCAGCCAAGGGCTCAGCTCGGAAACGCGTGCGGTCGTCACACCTGCTGGACAGGAAACTTGCGCCTGCTGGTCTGGACCTGGTAGCCCCACAGCCTGGCACCGTTCAGAAGCATTCGATGGGCAGGATCCAAATCTCAGGGTGTGCAGCTTTGTGGGGATGCGGACAGACCCCTCAGAGGGAGACACTGGTGACAGGTATGCAGCAGCATCCGGCGCCAGGAACAGGAGTGGCACAGCAGGAGGGCAGTAACCTGAAAGGGCCGGGAGCGACAGGGGCCAGCACAGAGCTGAGCTCTGACAGTAGAAGCTGGCAGCTGTGGGTGGCACCCTCGGCAGGGCAGGGCGAGGCCGGCTGGAGGCCTGGGTGTGGTACGTTCATCCAGACCTCACTTTCCTCTCTCGTACTGTTACATAAAGTTTACTAGCTGGACCTGGTGGCACAGGCCTAAAACCTCAGCTTTCTGGCAGGCTGAGGCTGGAGGATTCCCAGTTTAAGCCCAGCCTGAGCAAATGAGTGACTTAGAGAGACCTTGTCTCACAATAAAAAAATAAAAAATGGCTGAGTATATGTAACTCAGTGTGAAGCTCTGGGTTCCATGCCCAGTACTGAAGGAAAAAAAAAAAAAAAAGTACCAGAAGCCACAGTTGCAGACTGGCTGCCTGTAGGATCTGGAGGGCCTAGCAGACGGCCCAGGGCCACCATGTGGTCAGATGGAGCTTTGCACCAAGACAGTGCAGGAACCTCCCGGTGACCAACAGGAGGGGTGACCTGGCCCTTGTCCCGAGGCGGCCCCTCTGTGCCCTACGTGCTGGCCCGCTTTCTGTTACTGTAATAAATGCCTTTGATTGTTAGCTTATGAGGAGGAACGGTTTATTTTGGCTCATGGTTTTGGAGGTCAGGCCTGGTTACTCTGGCCTCGTGGCGATACAGTACATCACGGGGGGAGCACACTGCAGGAGAATTGCTGGCCTGTGTCTAGGGATATAAAGAGGACGAGGAAGGGATCGGCCTTTGCTGTGGGAGAAGCGACGGGCAAGGAAGAGACGTGTGCCCCGTACTCCTGCCTGCCTCCTGGGGCCGCGCTCCGGCCTTCTCCTCCCTCCCGCGGCCTGGGCAGCCTGCATTCAGTGCCGGCCTGCTTCTGGGAGAGCTCTGCTCCGGGAGGTTCTGTCGCAGGGGCACAGGTGCTCCTTCTTTTCTCTCCGAGTACTTGTCTGGCAGCTCTTGGTCCCAGGAGGAAGCAGGTGGCATTCTCAAATGGGGTAACTTGAGAGGACTCCAATAAAGCCCCTACTTATGAATGCATGGCCAGGGAGCCGGGACGACAGTGGCGTAGCCCTGCGCCAGGTAACAGCAGGCAGGGACTGCGGCTATCTCTGGGGCCGGAAGAGCAAGCACAAGGACTCTCTAGGGGAAGGGGAGAGGGATTTTTGTGGACAGACAAGGCAGGTGACACACGTGAAGTGGATAAAGTCAGGAGAGGACTGCTCTGAGTGTCCTGGGGAAAGCACACACCTGCAGACTGGGCAAGCAGCAGGGGACACGTTGAAAGGGGAGGAAAGGCAGGAGAGGTGAGGGTCACGCAAAGGCACAGAGATCCAGCACTGGGCCCACAGGACTCCAGGAGGCAGGCACATGCTGATCTGGATGTGCTGTGGCCTCCCGCCTACTCTCCTGGCCCCTCAGGTTTCAGGGGACAGACTGGTGCTGCCATAGGCAGCCGGCGGGGTGCCTCGAGGGTCAGGGCTCAGCAGGGCACACCCAAGACCAGCATGCCTAAAGTGCAAGGTAGGACCCTCTCTAAACCCCACAGAGCTGAGGCACCAGTGTGCGGGCAGTGACAAGAAGCCAGAGGGCTAAAGGTAGCCGTTCTGTCACTCCGGATGCACTGGACGAGACCTGAAGCCCACGTGGGACTCACGGACTTCACGTATTCAGCGGGGGCAGAAGTCCAAGCAACGCACAGTCGTGAGGGCTGCAGCCAGGCTGGGTAAGAACGTCAGGCCCGGCCAGTAAGGATCTCTGGCCTCAATTCCTTCCCACGTGTGTGGGGGTGTGGGTGTTCCTGGGGGTCCAACCTAGGGCTACATCCATCTGCACGCCATTTTTTAGTTCTGATTTCAAGGCAAGATCTCACCGAGTTGTGAAATCGCCTAACTCGAGATCCTCCCGCCTCAGCCTCCCACAGTGCCGAGATTACAGGCCTGTGCTACTGGACCTGGCTTCTTTCCCACATTTAGATATGACAGTAAAAAGTAAACAGTGGATTTCCTGTCATTGACCAATGGGAACAGAACTTTCAAAGAAACCGTGACTGTGAATGGGACGGCGTGATCCTGGCCACCGTGACTTCCGAACCTTAAAGATTTTGGCGTGAACAAGGACATGGTGTTCTGGATAGATGGGTGGCGGGCCGCTGAGAAAACAGCAAAGGCTCCGCAGATATGCCCCTCAACCGTGCAGGTGCAGAGTGCCCCTCCTCTCCTGGTGCACCTCGAGCCCCTTCCGCCCACAGCCGTCCTCCCTCCCCAGGCAGGCGCACTCACACCCCTCCCCACGGGTGCACATCTCCCGTCCAAACCGTGCACCCTAGCTGGTGCATGCCCTCTCTTTGCAGGGGCACACGCCCTGCCACCAACAGAAGCACTGTTCCCGGTAGGTGAACTGCTCCCACTCCCTGCAGGTGCCCAACTCCGGGTAGGTGGGTCCCCCTCAAGCAGGTGTAATTTCCCGCAGGTGCACAAACCACCTCCCCATCCCGTGAAGAGGACAGGGCGGTCACCTCCGTGCGTTCCGTCTCCCTGACCTCACTCGAAATTGACCCCACTCGCGGCGTGCATGGCGTGGGAGCATCGAGCCTGGCAGAGAAGGAGGCAAGACTGGAGACGCTAGGAGCACAGCGCGCTCAGGGACTCGGCACGGCGGCGGCTTCCCGCGGCGGAAGTCGACCCCCAGCCAGGAGGCCCCGCCCCCGCCCCGAAATTCCGGCTTTCGGCCTCCTTCCGACCCGCGCCCGCTCGCAGTCCCGGCTCGCGGCTCCTTTCCCCTAAGCCCCGCCTCTCCCGACCTCCCTGGCCCGCCCCTCCGCCGGCTCCGCGCCTCCCGTGGCCCCGCCCCTTGCAAGCCCCGCCCCCAGCCCGCCCCGGGAGCCTGGTTTCCCGGCGCCCCTCCCAGGCCCCACCCCTTAGCTGCAGTGCAGCCCCGCCCCTGGAGCCCCGCCCCCGGAGCCCCGCCCCCGGAGCCCCGCCCCTCCCGGAGCCCCGCCCCTCCCGGAGCCCCGCCCCCGGCCCGGCGGTGGCGGAGACCGTCGGCGCGTCCGGTGGCGCCGCCGCGGGAGTGACGGCGCGGCTCGGTAGGTCTGCGCGCCGAGCGCCGCCCGCCCCGCTTCCCGCCCGCCCGCCGCCCGCGCCTCCTTTGTTCCCGGCCGCGCAGAACTTGCGCGGGACCGGGCTCGCGGCCTGCGGGCGGCGGGCGGGCGGGGTCCCGGCGGCCAGGCCCCGGGGCGGCCGGCGCGGGCCTGGGCGCGGCGGCGGCGCGCAGCCGGGGCGCTGGGGGGGGGGGGGGGCTCGGCGGCGAGCGCCGCTTTTGTTTGGGCGGAGGCCGTCTCCAGGGAGCGAAGTCTGGAAGTAACTGCGGCGGGGCCGGCTCCCGGGCCCGCGCTGGCTCGGCCGGTGGAGTGTGGACCGAGGGCGGACCGCTGTGGAGAGGGCTCGCCTGTGGGCTGCAGACAGAGGCCGAGGGCTGCGGGGGCCGGGCTCGGCTCCGACCCGGGGGCGCAGACAGCGGGGCTCAGACCTGTGGAGTGTAGACAGCCGGGGCTGGGAGTTGTGGAGGGCTCAGAGTGGTGGGGTACAGAGGACGGGGTGCTGTGGGGTGTAGCCAGTCAGGACGCTGACCCGCGGACGTGTGGAGTGTAGACAGGGCTCGGGGTTGTGGAGCGTGGGTGAGGAGGGTCTCAGTTTATGGAGTACAGACAAAGGGGCGCATACCTGTAGTGTAGAGACAAGAGGGTCCCACCTTGTGGAGTGTCGACAGAGAGCTCAGAGTCGTGGAGTGTGGACAGAGCCACCCCGGACGAGAGGCGTGCGGACAGGGGGCCAGCCCTAGATTGGATCGGCTGGCCGCTTGCTGGGCAGGTGCCTTCAGGCAGGTGGCCGCCTCTGCGTGCGCAGTCTCTTCTCTGGGCTGCCCGTCGGGGCTGCTGTTGCTCTGCTCCAGTTCCTCGTGGGGTCCTGCCTCTCATTCGCGTGACGGCACTGTCCACTCTGAGGCCAGGGGACCCAGGAGGAGGGACGGTGAGACCTGAGTGGAAGGGGTCCACCCCGTGCCCACAGACATACCCGCACAGCAGGCCCCACGGCCCGGGAGAGTGGGCAACAGCAGGGGTCACCTGGGCCAGCGCCCTGCAGGCCTTATGGGGCACCGAGACCCTGTGGAAACCGTCAGCAGCTTCAGAGATGTTGTGAAGTTTCTTCCTCTGGAAAGTTGGAATGAAAGTGTGCACCTCGCCCGGGATGTTGGGGCCGCCGCCTGTTCCCGGCTCCGTGTGTCGGTTACACTGCTCAGGCAGGGCAGCCCTTGCTGGTGGAGGGTGGCGCTTGGACGGGGAGTTGGGGTAGGTACACCTGCTCACCTGCCTGTGGGTTGTCCTGTACGGCGTCGCCTGTCTAGCAGGAATGTGTCGGCCTGGCTGTTTTTCTTTTTTTTTGACAGAGTCTCGCTCTGTAGGCCAGGCTAGTCCTGCACTCACAATGGAGCCCGGGCTGGCCCCAGACTCAGCGTCATCCTCTTGCCCCAGCCTCCCGAGTGCTGGGATTACAGGCGTGTGCCACCATACTCAGCTGTCATATGGTGCTGGGAAACTGAACCTCAGGTCCTGGCTTCCTGGGCAAGCACTCGAATCACTGAGCCCCAGCCTTGGTCTTTTCCCCTAATAGCTGTGGGTCTGGCCTGTTCTGTGAGATCTTGTGAGCCAGAAGTCGTCCTTAAGGGCCTTAGACTGCTGGCCTGGATGCCAGAGGACAGGGAGGGTGGCCACTGTGTCAGGGAAGAGCAGAGACGGGAGATGGCGGTGAGTTGGCAGAGACGAGGTCTGAGGAGAGGCCCAGGCATGTGGTGGGCGGGGCAGAGGGGCCGAGGGGCCGAGGACCCCAAGGAGGCGAGTCCTCAGGTGAGGAGGAGGAAACCTGTGGGCGAGGGCCCGGAACGTTGGGTCCAGGGCTGCCTTGCCTTTTGCCTTCTCTTCAAAGGAGGGCCGTGTGTGGAGGAGGCTGCCAGGCAGGGGTGGCACAGTGTGGTCACTGGTTGCTGGGGAATCTGGAGGGGGGACTCAGCTCTGGGTGAGGAGGCAGGAAGCAGGCCAGGGTAGCCAGGGTGATGGGATGGTGGATTCTGGTCGCTTGGCCTTTCGTCGCTGATCTTGGTGTGATCCAGGCCCAGCAGCAGCGGCGGCAGCAGAGGGTGCAGGGGACAGCAGCGCGCTTTGCAGCCTTCCCTGCTTGGCCCCTTTGGGCCCGCCACTCACCCTGTGGCAGCCGAGGGAAGGTCACACTTCACTGAGTTTGCTGGGGTTCCTGTAAACGTGGTATTTGCTTTCTTAATGAGTGTTCTTGTTAGGGTCCCATTACTGTTGTACAGAACACCACAGACTTTGGTGGTCAAAACAACACAGATTTGTTCTCTCACAGTCTCGGAGCCAGAATCCTGAGGTGGGTCTCCCTGGTGTCCCTCTGCGGCTTCTAAGGCTCCCAAAGCACCTTCACCTCCCGGGTCACTGCTGGAGGCCAGCTCCTGTCCTGGGCTCCTGGCCTTCCCCGCCCGCCCCCCACCCCCCATCTGTGTGCCGCCTCTGCCCAGGTAACCCAGGACCCTCTGCCCGTCTCAGGATCCTTAACTCACCGCAGCTGCCGAGTCCCTGTTGACTTAAGGGGAAGCATCCATAGTCCCGTGAGTCCGGGTGTCTTCAGGGGCTGCTCGGACAGGGCCCCTGTCTCTGGAAGGACTTCATGGTTTCACTGCCCTGGGGGCAGTTGTCCCAGAAGCAAGGTGAGCCCTGGGCGATGAGGGTGCCAGCTGGGAGCGGGCTGCGGAATCATGTGCCCGAGCTTTCTGGGAGGTACGGCCGTGGTGCCTGGCAAGCCCAAGAAGTTCCTTCTGCTTAGGATATAGACAGTTCCCCTGTGGCTTTCAGGGGTCTCCCACAGTCACCCCAGAGGCCCTGTGCAGGCCCAGGCAGGACCCTGTGCTAGAGGCCTCCTCACATCTCTTCAGATCTGGGGCTGTGGGAGAGAGAAAGGGGGCTCTCAGGTCGCTGTGGTTTCTTCTCTCTCCTTCCCGTGGCCCTGCTGTTCCCAGCGCCGTAATCCCGGGGCCACCCCTGTGTGCACCATCCCCGGCTCCCTCCACACCACGCAGCCGTCGGGAGGTTGCTCAGCAGCAGGGCTGGTTCGCGCTGGACGCCAGGGAGACTGAACCTGTGGAATGAGCGCCCACGGCGGCCTTCTGGGCTGCTGTTCCTCAGACATCCGCTGTGGTTCCAGGTGTGCTTAGGCTGTGCTGTGGGCATTGTCAGAGGCTCAGCGGGACTCATCTCCCTGCTGCCCCCGCCTCCTCTTCCTCTTCTCCCCGCTGCTCCCGCATCCGTGGCCGTGTAAGGACCCAACACACAGCTTCTTTCTCACACGGGCCCCAGGGTGTACGTGTGCCCTCGCCGACGTCTTGGGACTGCTGTGGCGACACCCCACCTGCCGTGCGGATGTCCGCTTGGCCCCGAGCCCCCGCTGTCGGCTGGCCCGTGTCCCCGGCCGCTCTTCTCTGCCCCGGCTCAGTCCTGTTCTGTGTACGTTTGATCCCACTGCTGATGCTCAGGAAGCGACGCGTGGGTTGTTGCGTCGGTCTCGGAAAGGCCGTCCTCATCCTCCCCTCACCTTTCGCTGCAGCTGGACGTAGTGCTCCTAGAGGCTGCTGGTCCCCGGAGCTCCGGTTGCCATGCCGCCCGAGCCCGGAGTCGGTGCTGCCGAGGGGCCGAAGCCTCCTGCTCGCTGCTCTGGGTGTGAACCCTCTTCTCCTCCGCCCCTGGTGCGTGTCTCTGCTCCAGGACCTGAAATCCCACGCTGGCGTCTGCTTTCCTTTGCAAGCCAGGCACCTGTGGAACTGAAGTTCTTTCGTTGTCGTCGTCCACGCTCGCTGCTTTGAGGTCCTTGTCTGCGTATTCCAACTCGGGTCGGCTACGGTATGTCGGTGACAGGTCACGTCTTCCCGTTTCCTGGAGCTGCACGCTGGACATTGTGGAGCGTCACTGTATGGACTTGTGCGTTTGGTCTCGGGGTTGATTTGTCGGGGCTCGGACCTAAATCTCGGCTGCAGTTTTTCCTGGTGCCACCCTTCCTGGCTGCCTCCTGCCTCTGGGGTTCCTGGTGTTTCTCTGTGCTTAGTTAGTTTTCGGCTGGTGCAGGACTGGCAGAGTTTGTGAATGGACTTTAGGGCTCCCCTCTTCCCTCCTTTCTGGGGTACCCCTCGTTGCCTGGCCCCCGCTGCGCCCAGACTCTCCGCTTGGTCTGTCCAGCCTGGGGGCTGTGCATATCACCTGTCCTCCCCTCTGGGCGTGGCTGCCCTCCAGGGACCTGTGTGGGTCCAGGTCTCGCTGTGTGCCACAGGGAGCAGCATGGGAGGCGCATGTGCAGGTGTCACAGAGTGCACACGTGCCAACTCGTGTGGCCGCTGCTGGCGCGAGGCAGTATGAGCTCGTGAAGCTCTGTTATCAGGCCACAGCTCTCTGGCTTTCTATTTGCTTCTGGTTGAAGCTGATTTAGCAGCACGGGGAAGGTATAGCACTCGCTCAGTCTCTTGAGGGACGGGCTGGCACTTGAATCAGAAACCAGACCTTAGTCTTTGGCAGTTTTCTTTTTTCTTGCCTAGAACGTCATGTGATGAGGGACATGCTGGTCCTGCCCTGAAGAAAGTGCTGTCTGGCAGAGCTTGCCCCAGATGTCCTCCGTGTTGGCCTTGTGCAGCCGCCCCTAGACGTGGGGTCTGATCGGACTAGCCAGCCTGTGCAGGTCTGTGCTGCCTGGATGGGGCTCCCGAGCGGAGGGGTCGGGGCCGTTCCGTGGCTCCCCGGAGGAGTATAGCTCTGGGCCAGGCCACAGCCAGTTCGTTGCGGCCCAGGGAGGACACGGGCCGTGGCCCGTCGGTGGTCATGTCTTCACTCCCCTGTGATCTCCCTTGTCCATGGACAAACCACATTTCTGCAGGACTGTTTCTGCCTATAAACAAGGTAGGCTGAGGCAGGAGGATCACTTGAGTCTAGGGGCCTTGAGACCAGCTTGGGCAATGTGGTGAGGCCTTGCCTCAAAGAAAGGAGAGGGGTAATAACCCGGCTGCTTTGAGGACTGGGTAGAGAGAGGCGAGGGACAGGCTAACCCTGAGAAGCTCCGGGTAGAAGACGCTCCCCGTGGTGCTGATGCGGGCGGTAAGTCTGGCTCAAGAGTGCCAGAGCCTCCGTGCAGCGCATCTGTACAGGCCTGCTAGGTCCCAGGCTCTGGGAGACACAGGCTGTGCCCCGAGCTGAGCCCAGGAGCAGCTTCCCCGGCTGGCACGTTGGTTCAGGGACGGCATCAGACTACCCACTTGCCAGAGCCCCCACCCTGGGTGCCTGGGGTTTAGCCGTGGGAGTTAGACTGTGCCAAGGGCTGAGCGGGCCGAGGACCAGGGCTTGGCAGCCTGGCAGCTTCCTTGCTGCGAGAGTGCAGCGCTTGGGACGCGCTTGCGCCAAAAGGCTCCTTGTCAGTTTCTGAACTCGTAGGCACCTGGGTGTCCTGTGTGCTTGTTTGCTAAATCAAGCAACTGTATTTATAGTCTCATATTTCACAGGTTGAAAAACCACAAACAGAAATAGATATCAAGTAGAGATTAGAAGGGAAATCAAATAAATGGAAGCACTGGGACACCGTACCCTTCGTTACTGTGGGGGTTTGTGCCTCGGATTGCAAGTGGCATCGCAGTGCCGTTGCTGGAGGCCAGGTCCTGAGCCGCGGTGGCTCGGGTGTGTCCATTCGCCCTTCTGAGGCCAGAGTTGTTAGCCGTGCCCCGTGGGCTGCGGGCTGGATGGCACCCCTGAGCTGGGAGCTGCGGACGGTGGGAGGAGAGTTAGGAGAAGACGTTGTGCAGGTGATGCCCTGCCCGTGTCCGTTCCTCGCCTCACTGGGCACTGTGGTCTCTGCGTGTGTGTCTGTACTTGTCCTCTGGGGCTGGCTGTCTCCAGAGGTTGGGCCATCCCTGCTTACCCATCCGGCGCTGCCACCAAAGGCCTGCCCCCGCGGGGTAGGGCACAGGGTGTGTGAGCTGCTGGGGCAGACCAGGAGGGTGGGCGTGGAAGGCGCAGTTGGGACGTGGGTGGCATCAGCTGTGGCCACAACTCAGTGCCCAAGGATGGAGTGGGCAGAGGGCTCGTTCTCTTCTGGGAGATCGCGACTGCTTGGCATTTCGGGTCCTACCACGCTGTCCCCGTGGGCCTACTCTCCCTCCCTCTCTTCTGTGCTGCCTTCCTCCTTCTACCTCCGCTTCCCTTTCCCCTGCCCCCTCCTGGTCCCCATCCCCCCACTCCTGCTGTGATCCCATTTCTCTCTGTGAATTGCCTTTCTTGCCTTACTGAGACCCTTCTTGAATGTCTTCTTGTGCAGAATGTATTCCTATGTTATGTGAGTTTAAAAGCAGCGCTGTGTCCAGTGCACCTGCCTCGTGTCTGGGACGCCCAGCACGTAAGAGGGGCTCAGGGCAGGACGCGGGAGAGCCCGGCAGGGTGGGGCATGCGCTTGGGGGCCCCGCCTGCGTGTGCGTGGGCGCTGCTGACTGAGCTCTCAGGTGTTGGCTGTTGTCTGTCACCAGCATGGTCTGTACCACCCTCGGAGTGCCCTGTGAGCCCAGCAGGGTGAGTTACACCTTCTGCAGTTTTGCTCTCCAGTGGTGTTCTTCTCTCTCTCTCTCTCTCTCTCTCTCTCTCTCTGTGTGCACTTTTTCTTGAGGCAGAGTCTCGCTCTGTAGCCCAGGCTGGTCCTAAATTCATTATGCAGCCCAGGCTGGCCTTGAACTCACGGCAATCCTCCTGCCTCAGCTTGCCAAGTGCTGGGATTGCAGGTGTGCACCACCACGCCCAGCTTATGTGGTTCTAGGAAATCGAACCCAGGGCCTTGTGCTTGCTAGGCAAGCGATTTAACCACTGTGCCATTCTTCAGTCCCTGTCTATGTCTGTCTTTTAGACTGGGGAGCTTGTATACACTGGCTCCTCTGAGGTGTGTAGTAGCTTTTAGAGTTTGATTCATGCCAGCTTTATGTTTTAATGATGAAAATCACCAGAGGGTTGTAATATTTTAACATTTGAACCAGAAAAACAAATGTATGTAATTAAGATAGTATCTTTTCTGCCAAATCTGGACTTTCTCCTCTACCAATGAAAAAGGGGAAGTGCAAGGTTGGCCTTGGCTGGCGGGCGCAGCTCCCGGGCACCCAGGGGCCAGGTCCTCTGGGTCCCGGGCAGCTGAGGGAGTAGCAGGCAGCCGCAGGGACCTGCTGTGAGGTCTGCAGTGGTGCGCTGGGCCCGAGGGCAGAAGGGGCAGGCGGCGGAACCTGTGTGGTAAGCAGCGTTTCCGCGCTGGGCTGTTTCCTGACTCCTGTGTCCTGTGGTCCTAAGCGTGTACACTTTTATCTGATGTGTTCAGAGGAATGAAGTGCCCTTCGCTGCCAGTCTCCAGCGTCTTCTCCACACTCTTCTTTCTTCTTTTAAAATTCGTGTTTGCTGCCCTTCCTGACTCAGAACAGCTTTACGTGTATTTGAGCGGTTTTCCTAGATGCCTGGTCCTCTGGGCTGCTGCTTGCCAGTGAACTGACTGGGAGAAAGGCGGCCGGGGCCCTGGCGGGAGGCTGCGCGTCCCTTACGCTGGCTGCCTGCTGTCTCGGGGTGGGAAATGTTAGAACTCACCAAGAGAAACTTTGGAGAGGTCCGTGCCTGCTGTCTCACGGGCCGGGCTGGGGGTGGGAGGGAGAGCGCCGCGTGGTGTAGGATGCCGAGCCCGAGGCCTCATGTTGGGCACTCTCCGTTCACCTAGGAACTGTCTGCTGCCTCATTGGTGGCTGTGACCTCCCTGACTCTGTCACTCATGTGCAGCTCAGGATGATGTGGTCAGTGATGGTGGAGCCAGGCCCCGAGGTCCCGGTGGAGGGCGCAGTTAGCTGCCATCTCCTGGGGCTCGGCCTCTGAGGCATTTGCTGTCTCCAGGTGCTGTTTAGGATGCCCTGCCTGAGCCTTGGTTTCCTCGTTTGTAAGTTGGGGTACTTATGCCCCACAGCCTGTCACCAGTCACTGCAGCCCATGGGGTCATCTTCTTGTCCAGGCTGTCCCTCTGTGTCCATAATGGACTCATGCAGGGTGCGCACCGTAACTCCCCCGGTTATGCCCTCAAGACTGGGTTTGGAGAACACTTTTGAAAGGCCTGCTCGGCCCCGCTCCAGTGCAGGCAGCACGTTGTGTGGGTATCACAGCAGGAGCACAGGGTGCACAAACATGGGGTCCTGTTGGGTGTCCTATGAACAGGGCGCATGACGACTGGTGACGCCGTGCCCCTGAATGTGCAGCTGGGAGCAACAAGCGCTTTTGGTCTCAGGGGGTGGGGGGTCTGAAGTCCTGGCGAGGCCTGGTTCCCTGGCCTGAGTCCCCCGCTACGGCTGGGCACCAAGGCATTGGGCAGCAGCCGCTTCCACTTCCACGCTTATGTCTGTTGGTGACATCCACCTCCACGGTCGTGGATGTTGCTGTGGCAGACTTCAAGTCTCCCTGGCTGCTGGCCACGGCACTGCCTCTGCCATGTGGGTGTCTGGTTAGGGTGGCTCACAACCTGGAAGCCCCTTCAGAGTGCATGATGGGCAGAGAGACAAAAGCCATAGCCTTCGGCAGCTTGGTCGGGGAAGCTGCTTTTCTTCCGTCTCCTTGCGTTCTATTCCGAGTGAGTCACTAGGTCTAGCCAGCTTCCCAGGGGGAGGAGACGGCTGCCCATCACTGCCCACCCCTGGGCCTGGGGCTCAGGTCCTTACCACATACAAAGTGCATCCCCAGGGCCTCCGTGACCATTTCCGCTCCAAGTACAGGGTCTCGGCATCTGTGTGGGCTGGAGTGTGGGTGAGGTACCTAGCCAAGCTCCTCGAGAGCACTGTGCTTCTACCTGTAGATGACAGAGTCGTCTCCTGTCCTGCCTACGCCTGGCTGGAGTGGGCGGAGACACACCCCCATGGACCCTGCTGCTCGAAGTGAGGTGGGGTGCAGGCAGGCGGCATCCTGAGCCCTAGCCTGCCATGTGTGGGAGCCCCGTCCCAGACTCCCCATCTGGGAGAGGTGGTCCTGCCCTGTCTTCCGGCTCCTCGGTCCTCTGGGAGCCATCCTGCCCGTCTCTGAAGGACAGCATGTGTTTGCAGTGGAGCCAGTTCCCAGCCCACACCCTGCCAAGGAGATTTGTGGCACATTTGTCAGCTTTCTGTCATTGTGATGAAATACTTGAGATAGTCAACTTGTAAGGAGGAAAGTTCGGGGGCTGGGAGCGTAGCCTGGTGGTTAAAGTACTGGCCTAGCATGTGGTCCTGGGTTCAATTTCCTAGCACCACAGAAACATTAGCCAGGCATGGTGGCATGGTGGTGTACACCTGTACTTTCAGTGCTTGGGAGGCGGAGGCAGAAGGATGGCTGTGAAGTTTGATGCAGCTTGGACTGCAGAGTGAGACTCTGTATTAAAAAAAAAAAAAGGAAAGTTTATTTTGGCTGATGACTTTGGAGACCCTGTCCGGGGCTGTTGGCTCCACTCCTTTTGGGCCTGTGCAGAAGCAGCATTTTGTGGTGGGAGTGTGTGTTAGAGAAAGTGCTCCCCTCAGGAAGCAGAGAGAGGCAGGAGGGGTCCTGACAGCTCCTCCAGGGTGTGCCTCGGGACTTCCTTCCGGCTCCTGCTCCTGGAGGTTTCTACCACCGCCCAGAGGTGCCCAAGCTGAGGCTCAGCCCTTCAACACATGGGCGTTTGGGGGACATTTGAGGTACCAACTATAACATTAAGATAAAAAATAATTAAGTTCTGGGCTGGAGGAATGGCGCAGCGGTTAAAGTGCTTTCCTTGTGAGTGCAAGGCCCTGGGTTCAATTCCTCAGCACCACATAAAGCTGTGCATGGTGGCATCTGCCTGTAATCCCAGCTGTTGGGAGGCTGAGGCAGGTGGACTGTCCTGAGTCCAAGGCCAGCCTGGGCTCCATAGTGAGTTCAGGACCAGCCTAGGCTACAGAGTGAGACCCTGTCTCAAAAAAAAAAAAAAAAAAGGAAGAAGAATTAAGATTTGGTACCTCAGAGCACGTCGGCCTCACTGGGGCTTGGAGGAGCTGGGATGGGGCACCTGTATACAGGAGTGTGCTGGGCCCTGAGGGCGCACTGCCGGAGGCGGTGTTCCGTCCCTTTCCTGTTGCTGTGGCAGTAATACCTGAGGCTGGGCACTTCTGAAGGTGAAAATGTGGTCAGCCTCCAGGGCGGGAAGCGAGAAGTCCAAGCTGGAGTGGCCAGCCTAGTTGTGTTGTCACGTCATGCTGGTGGCACCCAGTGGGCAGGACCGTGGGCGGGAGAGCGCTCGGCGAGAGCGGGCAGCGGTGGGCAGGGCTGGGCTCCTCCCAGAGACCAACACTGACCCCTGCTGAGGGTGGCCATGACCCGCTCACTCCCCACCTGGCCACCCTGTCCCAGTGCTGTGGTGTTCTGGCGTTTGGCCTTAGCACGAGGGAGTTAGATCCCACAGGAGCTGCGGCGGTCTCTCGACTTGCCGCCGCAGCAGCGCAGCTGTGAGCATGCACCTGCACAGGGCAAGGCCGTGCCTGCACGGGTATGGAGGAGGCCCCGTAGAGAGCGGGTGCCGGGGGTACAGTGCCAGCTGGGGCCCCAACCCCTGGGCGCTGAGCTGCTACCAGGCAATGGCCTTGGAAGGGTGCGGCTGCCAGGCCAGTGAGCAAAGTTCTGCTTCCGGTCAGCGCTCTCAGGTTGGGTTCCAGTGCCACCGCTGACCTGACAGGAGGCGGGGCTTCGTTCCCCAGGCCCTGGGCAGAGTGGTTTCCCACTAAACTGGTCCCTGATGTCAGAAAGGTTGGGGACCACCGTTCCCAAGGGCAGAGCACAGGTGAGGTCAGTCGGTGTCCAGCCAGCACGTTCTTGGTCTCAGGTCTAGGATCTTGCCTTGGTCCTTCCATTGTCCACATGGCTGTCGGGCTACCCAGGCCCTGCTGCCCCTGTTGCCTTCCTGTGCCAGGGCAGTGCCTGGTGCAGTGATCACTTGCTGTGTGTGAGGTGAGTGTGGGCATAGCAGCTGCCTCTGAGGTCGCAGGAGCATTTCACGTGCCTCTGGCGTGGACGGGGGAGAAATGCTTCCTGACAAGAAGTCCTTCAGGCCCTTCCTTCTTTGTCCCCAAGGTTCCTAGAAACCGTTTGAGAGGCCAGGACTCCATCCTTCCCAGGTGTGTTTGGGCTGTGGTCCAGATCCTCTAGGAGGCCAGCGTCCCTGGGCAGAAGGATACCTGGGTCTCATCGCACTGCTGGTGGCATCTTGGCATCACAGCATTTGGCTGAGCTGCCTTGGGTGTGCCTATGGGCCTGGGGACAGTGTATGGACATGGGGCACGTCTGTTTGTGATCTGAAGGAGTGGGCTGCCAGCTGTGTCTGCTGACACCTGTCTGAGGCATGTCGGGGTAGATCTGGTGCTTCCCGTTGCTGTCCACCCCCTCAGCCTTTGCCTGCGGGCTTGACGCGTTCCAGGGCAGGGGAGTAGAGCCTCAGCAGCAGTAAGGGCGGTGGAGGTCACGGCACAGAAGTCCGAGGGAGGGGCGCAGACGTGGCTGCCCTTGGGGCCTCCCACCTCCCTGTGGGCTGTGGGTCTCAACGGCCAGGCCGAGACGCCCTCCCCTTCCCGCCCCCTCTCTTGCCTGTGAGTCACCGTGGGTGTGCAGACTTGGTACACAGGTGATCTGGGTGGGACGTGCCTGCCCGTGGGGGTCCTGTGGGCTGGCCTGGTGGCCTGGGACACACAGGTAGGGTGCACTGCACCTCACTCCCAGTGGCTTCTCTTCTTGGTCACTCTTACTGTCTGGTAGAGAGGAAGCCAGCAGGGCCACACTGACCTCTGGTCCGGGCACAGCGTGCAGGATAGCTGACACTTAGAGTGACACCAGACAGCAGTGGAACGTGGAGCAGGGTGTGCCCTCCACGGCCAGATGCCATTCTGAGCCACGTCGGAGGCTGCTCTGTGGCCAGCTCCTGGTTCCCCTCCTTGCCCCCCATGAGGGCTCAACCTTGCTTTGCTCTTTATGGCTACTGAAACAGTTTGCCACTGGTTGGTAAAAGCAGCGCAGGCGGTCCTCCCAGGAGCCCGAGGGTCCGTGTCCAGAGTCAGCGGCTAGGCTAAAGCCACAGTGTAGGCGCAAGGCTGGGTCCTCTGAGAGTGGGTGCCCCCTGTATTGTTGGCTCGAGCAGAAGGACCAAGGGGGCTTCCCAGCCTCACATGCCACCTCTCTTCCACCACCCCTCCATCGCCCCAGCAGAACTCCTCGGTGACACAGGGCCTCCCGCATGGCCCCCTGGCTCGGATCCTTCGCCAGATCTCGCCTGCGAAGTCCCCGTGGCTGAGGGAGGGAGGGGCACCAGGTTTGGACGTTAGGACTGGACGTCTCTGGGCACATTATGCAGCCCCTCACAGTCTTTAAAAAGATCCTGAAACGCTTGACCAGCTTGATACTCTTTCCTCCCCCTCTGCCCCAGTGCTGAGGATGGAGTCCTTAGCCTCATGAATGCTAAGATGGGCTCTGCCCCTAAGTGGTACCCTCGGCCTCGTAGGTCCTTTTTTACCAATGCGTATTAAATAGTGGAGTGTTCAGTCCTAACCCTAAGTTATTAATTTAGAATCACATAGATATTAAACAGCTTATAAGTAAGTTGTTATATATTCACTCGTACGTATGGAACTGTGTATTCGCACACGTGTGTTATGTGCCACACCTGCCATGCTGGTGGTGACTCCAGGATGCCTCCCTCCTTGTCTTGCTCTCAGCTTTTGTGTCTGTAAATTACTTTGAATCTGCTGTAATTCTGTCACCAGAAACTATCCCAAGTTGTAAGAATATCTTCTGAACAATTACTTTAAAAGTGTATCTTTAAAGTCACATCTGTACTACGCTTGGCCTTTACACTGTACCCACTCTCCAAGAGCTCTTCATTTGGTTTTGTTCTTTTTTTAAAATAATTTTTTTTTTTTTTTTTTTTTTTTGGAGACAGGGTCTCGCTCTGGGGCCCAGGCTGGTCCTGAACTCACTGAGTGTCCCGGGCTGGCCTTGGACTCACCACAGTCCTCCCGCTCCAGCCTCCTGAGTGCTGGGATGACAGGTGTGCGCCCCCATGCCCGGCTTATGTGGTGCTGGGGAATTGCAGGCAGGGCCTTAACTGCTGTGCCATTCCTCCAGCCAGTCTGTGTGTTCTTTCAAGCTGCCTTTAAGTGCAGCCAAGATTTCTTGTGGTGGCTGAGACCTAGCTATCTCGGGAGTCACCCTGGCATAGTCTTGGTACGCAGGTGATCTGGGTGGGAGGTGCCTGCCCATGGAGGCCTTGTGTGCAGCGTAGGTGCTGGTGGGCTGTGGGAACTTGGAAGCAGAAGTCCCTTCCTTGTAATGAATTTTAGCCCTCCGTGTGCCCTTGTGCCAAGTCCTGTGACTCCTCTTGGGGTTGCCAGACCCGTGGTTAGTCTAGGGGACCCTGCCTGGCACAGGTCTGTTTTCAGTAATAACCAGTGCTTCAGGTTTTAAAGTCAAGCCCCTGAAGAACTGGGTTGGTGTTCCTTCTGGTGGTGGCTTTGCCTCTTCGCTTGAGTGACCGCTGCAGTTTTATCGACTGAGGTTTCAAATTAATGTGTTTTCCCGACATAGCCTTTTGCTCAAAATAAATTGTTGGAGGAGTCACGGGATGCAAGAGGATGTGCTAAGGTGACCCCTGCCCTGGGAGGGCTGCTGTGTGGTGGCGCTTGAGGGCGGCGGGCTGGACAGCGAATCTCCAGGGTTTTGGCCGCAAGATAGCTGTGGGCCCTGCCATTGACACGGGACATGGTATCTAGACATTCTCTTGTTCTGTGGCACCTGGTATTGAGCTCAGGGCCGTGTGCACTCTAGGCAGGTGCTCCTCAGTAAAAGTGTATCCCCAATACAGTTCCTAACACTTTATTTTGAGACAGAATCTCATGGAGTTGCCCAAAATTATGATCCTCCTGCCTCAGCCTCCCCAGTAGCTGGGATTGCCGATGTGCCCCTCCCAACCTGCCCACTGAATTGTTTTTACATCAGGCAGTTCCTCTAAGTGGTAGAAAGGCAGGATTGGTGATAATGAGCTGTTTACCTTTTCTCTACAGGGCGTTGTTGCCAGACAAGACATGCTGACACCAAGTACTTCCGGAAGCCTGGGTCCCTGGAATGACGGGACGTGTCCCGGGTCCTGACCGCTCACCAGGATGTACAGGGCAGGGGAGGCCGGGAAGCGGGCGCCTGGCCTGGCGCCCCCTCGCCTGCGCAGTGTGGAGGTTGCTCGAGGCAGGGCCGGCTACGGGTTTACCCTGGCAGGGCAGGCACCCTGCACACTCAGCTGTGTCATGAGGGGCAGCCCGGCGGACTTGGTTGGCCTCCGAGCTGGAGACCAGATTTTGGCCGTAAATGACATCGATGTGAAGAAGGCCTCTCATGAAGATGTGGTGAAACTCATTGGGAAGTGCTCCGGTGTGCTGCACATGGTGGTTGGCGAGGGGCTCGGCCGCCCCGAGTCCTGCTCCAGCGACGAAGATGGCGGGCCTTACGAGGGGAAAGGCTGGCTTAAGCCTAGACTGGACTCGAAAGCGCTGGGAATAAACAGGGCAGAGAGAGTTGTGGAAGACATGCAGTCTGGTGGGATTCTTAGCATGATTTTTGAGAGCCCGAGTCTCTGTGTGAGCGGTCCTGAGACTGTGACGCGGAAGCAAAGGTCCCTGTCCGAGTCAGCAGCCGCACGGTGTGGTCCTGCCCGCGAGGGCCCAAGTCCCTTGCAGTCTGGGGCGCTTTCTAGAGAGGAGATCGTGAAAGTCGTTGGCGACGACTCGGCATTTGGCCGAGACAACCTGCCCGACGCGGGCCTGGACGCCAGTGTCCTGAACGTGGCCATGGTGGTGGGCTACCTGGGCTCCATCGAGCCGCCCTCCACCGGCGCCAGCCTGGAGAGCGACAGCCTACAGGCCATCCGTGGCTGCATGCGGCGCCTGCGGGCCGAGCAGAAGATCCACTCTCTGGTCACCATGAAAATCATGCATGACCGTGTGCGGCTGTGCACCGACAAGGCGGGCGTGGTGGCCGAGTACCCAGCCGAGAAGCTGGCCTTCAGTGCCGTGTGCCCAGATGACAGGCGCTTCTTCGGGTTGGTGACCATGCAGACCAATGACGACCAGAGTCTGGCTGCCGGCGACGAAGGCATCCTGCGGACTTCTTGTCACGTGTTCATGGTGGACCCGGACTTGTTCCGCCACAAGGTCCACCAGGGCATCGCGCGGCGGTTCGGCTTCGCGTGCACGGCCGACCCCGACACGGGCGGGTGTCTGGAGTTCCCCGCGTCCTCGCTGCCGGTGCTGCAGTTTGTCTCTGTGCTGTACCGCGACATGGGCGAGCTGATGGAGGGCGTGCGGGCGCGGGCCCTCCTGGATGGGGACGCCGATGCTCACCAGAACCACAGCACCAGCAGCAACAGTGACAGCGGCATCGGCAACTTCCACCAGGAGGAGAGGAGCAACCGGGTGCTCGTGGTGGACCTGGGCGGGGCCCCCAGCAGGCACAGCCCGGGCGGCCCTGGCGGTGGCACCGCTGGGTGGGAGGCCGCTGGGGGCCGGGCTTCGCAGCCCTGGGGGGCATCCTGGAATGGGGTCTTCTGCCATGACCCAGAGGGAGTCACTGTGATTGAGGCCGGACCCCCAACCGACAGGTTCCGGGACCTGAGCAGGCACGGTGGGCCGGCCCCTCATGGGGAGGTCCCCCCGGCCTCCCTGCGGAGTTCTGTCCCTCCGTCCAAGAGGGCTGCCCCCGGGGCCAGCTGTGGCTTCAACCAGCGTTGGCTCCCGGTCCACGTGCTCCAGGACTGGCAGTGCGGACATGCCAGCGATCAGGAGTCGTACACGGACTCCACAGATGGGTGGTCCAGTGTCAACTGTGGGACGCTGCCCCCACCCATGAGCAAGATCCCTGCTGACCGTTACCGCGTGGAGGGCAGCTTCGCGCAGGCCCCACTGGCCTCCCAGAAGCGGGACTGGTCCCGGAAGGCTTTTGGAATGCAGAACCTCTTTGGACCCCCCCGAAATGTGCGGAAGAGCAAAGAGGACAAAAAGGTAAAAGCCTGTAACTGTGGTTGGCACAGGCACACTTGTTTTGTGACTTGGCCGGCTGCTGCTGTGGAAGTGACAGGTTCACGGCTTGTTTCCTCTGGCTGGCCCAGGGGAGGGGAGCCGGCTCTGCCCTATGTTGTGGACTCTGTCTTGCCCCGGGGGTGGGGGCTTCAGGGCAGGACAGGTGGTGACGAGAGGAAGGGTGACTTCCTCTGCAGTGGCAGGGGGACTTCTCTGCTGCGGCCCTCTGCGCTCATTTCCTTTCTGACCCCAGAGTCTTTGTTCTGTGTGGAAGTGAGAGGTTCCCGGAAGCTAGACAACTGGCTCCCTCTGGGCAGGGAGGTCGGCCACAGCGCCAGTCCCTGCGGCCACCTCCACGGACTGCTGCTGTCCCTGAGCTCTCCCACAAGAGCCAGACGGGCTCGGGGCACAGGAACACAGCTGTAGTTTCATGCTTGAGCACAGGGGGACGGCCAGGGGGACACGATGCCCAGGCTGAGCTAAGCGCAGGGTACAGGCCTAGCTTTGGTGCCTCTGTGGGGCTGGCAGGGAGCCAGTCTTTTCACACCTTGTCTCCCTCCTCAGGTTTCGTTCCTTCTGGGGTCTCCACCTGTGGATTTGATTATTTTTTATTTTTTATTTTTTGAGACAGGGTTTTGTTCTGTAGCCCAGGTTGGTCTTGAATTCACAGTGGAGCCCAGGCTGGCCTTGGACTCACTGCAATTCTCCTGCCTCAGCCTCCCGAGTGCTGGGATTACAGGCGTGCGCCACCATGCTCAGCTTATGTGGTGCCGGGGAATCGAACTCAGGTACTTAGAGCTTGACTTAGTGCTTATTAGGCAAGCACTTTAACTGCTGAGCCGTTCCTCCCGCCCTCGGGGCTTGACTTACCATGTTAATAAAGTAAAGGCAATAATAAGTTGCTTCAGTGACGACTCCTGTGCGTGTGTGTCCCTTGCCACCTCTTGCCATCCAGGAAAGCTGCTAGCCGGGTGTAGGGATGCTCACTGTACTGCCTCAGTGGGTTTGATTTCTCTGGTCCTGTTTGGCTTGGCTCTGGCCTCCTGTGCCCTGCTGACCCGAGTCTCTGACCCTAGGCGGACGCCCACCCTCTTCGCAGGTGCTAACTCGTACTGTGGCCTAGGAGACTGGCCTACTTTTCTACTCCCCATCTCCCGGTGTGTGTGTCAACCCCGTGAGGCTGAGGGCTGGTCCACCTGGCTCACTGCTGTGTAGCGGTGCTGGCTTGAACCACTGCTAGGCCTGGGGCCTTGGGCTCCTGGCCCCAAGTGACCTAGACCCACGGGCATCCCTCGGACTTTGGCCTTCCCACAGGCTTCCAGGATGCTCTTCAAAGGGTCCTTGGGGTGTGTGCATGTCAGTTCTTGCTACCTGCCAGTATCTGCAAAAACCCTGAAAAGACTGCTGGCTAGTCAGAGTCAGGATAGGCCTGTGGCAGAAGCTGTGGGCTGTGTGTTGGTTTGTGCTGCCCTAGGGGTCTTTCCTGCTTTCAGTACTTTATTAGTACAAGATGTATTATAGAAGGAAAGGACAGGTCTCCTGTGAAGTTACCTCCTCAGGTGGTGACCATGGGTCTCCTGGGGGTAGACCTCCACAGGATGGGTTATCTCCCCAAGGTAACAGTGGTCTCCTATAGGTGAACCTCCCCAGGGTGACCACGGGTCTCCTGTGAGTGTACCACCCCAGGGTGACTACAGGTTTCCTGTTGGGCTTACTTCTCTGCGGTGACCACAGGGAGCACTGATACATATCTGAGCATGCATAGATTTGTTGTTTTTTAAAAAGACATAGTTGTAATCCTATGAATTTCCAACCTAATTCTTTTTTGTTGTTGTCATTTTCTAAGAACAAAATCTTCAGGAGGTGGTATAGTGGGAGTTCTCACTCGTGGGCCACCTGCCCTGTCTTTTCTGGTCTCTGGTGATCCAGAACCCTGGGGCTGGGCATGCAGGGGGCTGCCTTGCCACCCTCGCCAACCCCCTTGGTGAGGTCAGGAGTCTGCCTTGCCCTAAGGTAGACTGAGAGGCACAGAGCCCACCCAGAGTGGCTGGATTGTATTTGAAATCGGGAAGTTCATGGTTTTGAAGGTGTTGAAGAATAGGTCCGTCCAACCCACTGCGTGAGTGGTGGAGCACAGTCATGCCAGATTCTCTGGGAGTGGAGGGGGCTGTCTCACGGCCCCACGGGAGCTGAGTCGGTTCCATTCTGCGTGGTTGCTGCCCAGCTTGTAGCATGCAGCTGCCCAGCTAGGGCTAGGGAGGCCCCCTTTCCAGTCCCGTGGTCTGTCTTGTTTCCTGGTAGCTGTGAAGCTCAGCCCTTCTGTGGGGTGACTTCGCCTTTCTTTTGCAGCCAAAGTGCCAGTCGCAAGGGCAGAGTGTCGGGCGTCAGGCTGCACTGCGTCCCCGAGACACGCCGCATGCCACGTGGTGCCCTGGCTCGCAGGTGCTTTTGTAGAATCTTCAAGCCTGCGCTTGTCGGCGGGCTGCCTCGCAGCCCTCCTTTGCCGGTGGTTGCTTCCTGTAATTACAAAGTCAGCAGTAGAGTTTCTTTCCTCTTCCTCCTGTCTTCCGTCCCTCTTTATCCCCCTAGTATACTTAATCTCTTATCTGAAGAAAAACCCAAGACTTAGTGAGGGATGCGGCCTGGCTCCTGCCCTCCTGGTCCGCGAAGCTGCCTTCTCTGAGGGGGCTCAGTGGCAGTCGTCGGGGCTTCTCCATTTTCCGTGCTCTGGGGTGATTACCAGAAGTAGCAAGTTAGTTGTGAGTCTTCCTCTAGCGCACTCTGTGGGTCTTCCGTGCGTCCCAGATGGAGGCGGGGAGGAGGTGGGAGGCAGGCCCACGCCCCTCGCTGGGAGGAGCGCCGCATCCCTGGGCGCTGTCTGGTCTGGCCCCAGAGTCCCCCACGCTGCAACGCCCTGTCTTCTCCCTTGGCTTTGCTGTCTTGGCCCCTGGGTCCTCTCCTTACTCTCATCCCATCCTTTGCTATGTGGGTGTCAGCTCCACTGGGTCCCGGTACGCACGGCTGGGCGGCGCGTAGCAGGCCCTGGGGATTGGCGACAGGGTTGATTTCCCATCATTCCCCGCGTGCCCATCATTTTTGTCTTTCTTGCCTGGGAAACCCAGATTCTCTGTCTCTCCCCTTTCTTCACAGTGTGGTTCAGTATGAAGGAAGCCTTCCTTCAGCAACTTAACCCATAAGCATGCATGACCACGGCTCCCTTCATGTTTGACGTGAGATTTTGGTGGCTGTAAAACCGTTTGGACTTGGGGCTTAGAATTCAACCTGGTACGTGGAGTTTGTTGTAGCAGTCTCACACAGGTGTGCCAGTTCTCAGCCACACCTCCAGCCTCTGGGCGCCTCTCTGCCCACCACCTGCCCTTGCCCCCAAGTCCCTGCTCCCCAGCTGGGCTGCACGGGCTCTGCTTCCTGGGGGCCCTGGAAGGACCTGGCCCGCCCAGGACCATCATCATGGCAACATTCTTCCTCCTCCAGAGGGGACCATGGGCCTTGGAGGCCCGGAGGGGGTGGACGCTGAGTCCCCTCCTCAGAGCCACTGACGGTGGCCGAGGGTGAAGGATTTGCAGACCCCGGGCGGCCACTGTCTTCTTGGGGACATCTCCGGTCCCTCTGCCTTCCTGTCCTCTCTCCCATGGGTGGCACAGCCCCTCCTTGCACTGGGCTCTCTGCCCACACGCCCTGTGGCACCTGTCCGCTGCGTGGCCCTGGCCTGATATGCTGGGAGGGGCAGGTGACCGGCTTAGAAATTACTCTGAGGATCTCTGTCCCCTATCTGGAAGTCTTGAGTTGGTTTGGCCCGGGCTTAACCTAAATTTCCCTCTCTCTCTTTCTCCCTCTCCTTTTCCTTTTCCTGTATTGGAGATGGAACCGGGGAGCCCTTCACTGCATCCCCTTGTTTTAAGACAAGGTCTCACTAAGTTGCCTAGGCTGGTGTCGAATTTGTGTTCTTCCTGGCTCAGCCTCCTAAATAGCAGGGATTACAGGCCTGCACCAGTGCGCCTAGCCTTAAGTTGTCTCCTGTTTAGAGTTTGTTTAGTAACCGCTGACTGAGTGCTTACTTCGTACCCAGCCTTGTGGGAGGGGTGGGGGCAGTGATGACACAAACAGGCGTTCCTGCCTGGCAGGGCTTGTGACTTGGGGTTGAGACGGTTTGGGTTCTTTTTTAATTCTAGCAATGGGGGCAACAAAATTAAAAAATGCGTAAGTTGCATCACATCATACTTTAAAGCTTTTTATTAAAAAGTGAAAAGCAGCCCACGGAGTGGGAGGAGATATTTGCAGACAGTGTGTCAGAGGCAGGTCGCTATCCAGCCTGTTCATAGGAAGAAAGGCAGAAGTCCCGTTTGGGCAGCGGAGGCTTTGGACAGGTGTTTCTCCAAAGACGAACCAGAAGGTGCACAGACGCTCCACACTGCCGGGCGGCTCCCGTCAGAGCCCAGGGAGCAGCTGCTGTGGGAGCTGGTGGGACCCGAGCTTCTGTGCTGCATCCGCTGGGCGGGAGCGGTCCAGCTGCTGTGGAAAATAGAGACATGCCCACCACAGAGTTCTCCACAAAGCTGAGATGCGGAACCAGCCCTGTGTCCAAGGTAGAAGACTGGAAAAATAAAACGCAGTGTGTCCGTCCGGTGGAATATCATTCATCCCTAAAAAGGAAGTGTGTTATTATAACCTGGTAGACCCGTGGGGACACTATGCTAAGGGAATAAGCCAGTTACGACAGGGTAACTACTGAGTGGTTCTTGTCTTAGGAGGTCCCTAGAGAGCTAAGACTCTTAGACAGAAAATACCATGTTGTTTTCAAGGGATAGGAAGCTAGTGCTTCCTAGAGCCTGAATTTCGGTTTGGGAAGATGGAAAGGTCCTGGGGATGGATGACTACAGTAGCCGTACAACCACGTGAGTGTGCCTGACCCTGGCAAGAGTGCAGGTCCACGTGCTGTGCACGTTTGAAGCTGGCACTTCACCCCTGGGGAGGCGGAGGTGGGAGGAATACTCTGTTGATGGTCAGCTGGGACTACGTAGTGAGTGAGACCCTGTCTAAAAAAAGTTATTTCAAATGTGTTACAAAAATCACAGTGCAATAGTAGAACAAGATCCGGTCCTCACCTCAGGCCCCCTGGGACTTAGGACACATCCCTGCCGGCTTCTAGGTTCTCCTCTGCAGGTTGAGGGGCTGCAATGGGTGGCTTCTTGCTGCTGCCCAAGACACTGGGATTTGGGGAGCACCTGCCACATCTGACGAGAGTTTCCTTGAGTCTGCAACTTACTTCTGCGCATAGCCTAGGGAGCCGTGGTCTGTGCTGTTGAGAAACGTCCTTGTTGGGCAGGTGTCTGGTGGGTCATTGGCAGCCACCCCTCCGCCCCAGAGTTCTTCTAAGAGTGCTTTTCCATCTGCTCCCTTGTTCAGTTTCTGTCTTCTCTAAACTCAGAGCTCTCAGCCCACCCCCGGATGGCCAGGTGTCAGGCCCCGCCTCTTGTTCCTGTGTGAATACTCACTCCAGGGCCACCATAGCGGCGGCTCAGTGGGGCTGTGGCGAGGCCACCGGGCAGGGTTTCTGTGCTCTCACCTGAGTTATGCAGGCTAGACCTTTCATTGTTACAGGCCGTCACCCTCTCCCTCAGGTGCAAAAGGTACAGGAAAGCTTAGATCTAGTTTGTACCTAGTGTTCGTTTCATGTTTCCTGTGGCCTGGCTGGCAGACAGCGGCACACACATTCCCTGTTGTTTCCCGTGCTGCAACTGAAGCATTTCCTGGGCCTGTAGCGTGCCCGTGAACCTGCCCTTGCACTCGGTGGCTCGCCGCCGTTGGGCACAGGTCTCCAGGTGCTGCTGAGCCGCCTTCCTGTCTGGGCCGTCAGCATCTTAGGTGCCAAGCACTGTGCTGGGCGGTGGGTTTGAGAAAGGGGCAGAGAGAATGCGCAGGCTGCTGCTGTGCTCAGCGTGGTGGCAGGGCGGGGACGTGTGGGTGCAGTGACCTGCTGATCCTTGGTGTGAGGACAACAGGGAGAGGCCTGGAACGGGGTGGCCAGCGTCAAAGCCGGACCAGGCCCTGAAGGGCTCGTCCTGGAGGGGACTTTGGGTCCAGGGCCACAAGGAGTGCTCAGGACAGACTTGGCAAGAAGAGACCCTCAGCCTCTGCAGCAGCAGAGCGTACCACAGGGCCTTGAGGGGCTTGGGGTGGCCCAGCCAGAGTGCGGACGAGGGGCACGGGAGGCTAGCCCCAGGACGCTGACCTGCAAGACTAGAAGGAAACTTTTGGGTTCCAGGCGTGTTTTAGACCAAGAATCAGTTTAGGCATGTGTTCCTTAGAAAACCTATTTCTCAAGAATCTGTCTCATCTGTGACTTGCCTGCAGACGATCTGGCGAGGTGTCCCAGGCAGCTGGCTGCTCTGGGGTGTGAGATCAGGGCTGGGGATGGGGTGGTGTATGGACTCAGGATGCCATCTACCATCTACATGAGGAACATGTAGTTTGTTTCTTTGTTTCACTGAGACAGGGTCTCACTCTGTAGCCCTGTCTGGTCCTGAACTCACTGTGGGGCCCAGGTTGGCCTTGGACTGACAGCAATCCTTCTGCCTCAGCCTTCCAAGTGCCGGGATCACAGGCGTGCACCTCCTCACCTGGCTTTATGTGATGCTGGGGAATTGATCTCAGGACCTTGTGCTTGCAAGGCAAGCACTTTAGCTACTGTGCCATTCCTCCAGCCCTGAGCACACAGTTTATTTCACTAGATTGTGGCGCTGTATCTGTGCACTCGGTTTCCCGGGTCACTACAGAGCCCACTTCGGTGGAGGCTGGAGGTGTCAGCTACCAGGGCTCCTCTTTGCCTGTGGTGGAGCCCCAGGCCAGTCCCCAGGAGCCCCTGTCACCCAGACCTCCCGACAACCTGAGGGCATATTGCCCCAGTCCCAGGCTGAGACATGTCCTGCATGCTGGTGGCCTGCTCCTT
This sequence comes from Ctenodactylus gundi, assembly GCA_004027205.1. Taxonomy (NCBI): domain Eukaryota; kingdom Metazoa; phylum Chordata; class Mammalia; order Rodentia; family Ctenodactylidae; genus Ctenodactylus; species Ctenodactylus gundi. The sequence goes on along the minus strand of PVKB01002596.1, from coordinate 232,380 downwards.
AGTGGGGACAGCAGGTTTCTCTGTCCAGTGTATAGGAGAGGGCTTGAGCTTGGGTAGCAGCCGGCTGGCGTGAGGACCCTGGTGCCCTGTGGCAACACTCTGACCCATCCCTGCTGGTCCTTCGCATCGTCTTCTGGCTGGGGACCCTCTGGGATTACTCATGGCCTTCTGGAGGACAGCCTCCCAGCCTCCAGAGACTGGCCGTGTGACTGACGGAAGCACAGAGGTAGGGCCTCAGTGCTTGTAGCAGCTCTGCCTCGGGCTCTTTGCAAGAACACAGGTTCCCAGGGCTCCCCAGTGGGTGCCATCACTAGAAGGGTGCCAGTGTGGCACCAGTATTGGAAGAATGGTTGGCCTTTGCCACCTGTCTGTGACCCTTTTACGTGGAGTCAGTGAGTATGTCACTCCCTCTTGGCCCTGGCCCTGGCCCTGGCACCGGCCTTGCACGTGCCCTCAGGGCAGCCTGTGGGGGGCACCGTGGGCCAGAAGTGCTGGCACTGTGGGCAGAGTCGGGTGCGGGTTCTCTTCGGGGCTAGGATTCAGTGAGCAGAAGCGAGGACCTGTTCTTATTATTATGACGCTGTCAGAGAAACCATGGTGTCCCCTCCTCTGGGGCTCCCGCGTGTGTCTCCGTCTGTCCCCTCCTGTTGCCCCGGCCCACGGACTTGCTCACCGCCCCGTAGTCACCTGTCCAGCCTGCGTGCTCGTCCTCATGGCTTTCCCCAGGTGTCCCTCCTGCAGCGTGGCCGCGCTCAGCCTGTGCTCTGCTGCTTCGCTCTGCACAGCCACCTAGCCAGTGAGGGTGGAGGTGGGCCTGCACGCAGAGCGGGGCTTCCCGGGGCAGTGCGAGGAGACGTCAGGGGGCTGCAGGTGCTGGGACGGCACGCTGACCCAGCGTCCCTGGAGGTGGGGGGGAGGTGGTGGCTGGGCAGGGCAGACGGGACTGAGGTGACTGGGGAGGACTCTGGTGGGCTCGTGGCCCCACGGGGAGGAGGATGAGGACACCCAGTGCAGGGGCCACACGTGGATTGTGGGTCTCTGGAGGCTTGGCGGCCACGGAAGAAGGGTTAGAGTAGGGTGTACCTTGCACTGGGGCAGGGTGAACCGTGGCCACACTGTGGGACTTAGCAGTTTCACTGTCACCCCTTGGCTGTCCCTGTCACAGGCAGGGGAGAGAGGCAGTTGAGGGGCCAGATGTTGCCCTGCGTGGTCCCAGAGGAGGGCCTTGGGGATTTGCAGGAAGCCATGGTGCCTCGATCCTGCACAGATGGGTCATGCTGACCCTCCCTGCCTTGGCTGGTCTCCTAGGCCTCCATACGGTCACTTGGGACCTGGGTGTTGCCAAGCCAACGGGCAGCTGTCACTGAAAGGCTCTTCTGCTGAGACCACTTGGCCGTTGAAGTATCCGGTGTTTGGTGGACTGAGTAGGTTGACCATTTCCTGGGCATTCCGTGTGTGGGGGTGCAAGGGCCTCAGGCTCCTGGGGAGCACTTAGGAAGCTGTCCCTTCCTGGGGTGCTCAGGGTGAGGTGATATGAAAGTGTGGCCTTGCTGAGGACCGGCCTTGACGCCGGCCACCGCTCCCCTTCCTCTGTGCGCTCTGTTTCCAGCTGGCGTGGTATCTTTGGCTCTTGGTAACAGCCAAGAGCCAGGCTGCCCTTACCATGTTTTGGGGTTTGAGTGGGGCTGAGTAGTGTCACTCGGGCACATACTTGGCAAGTGGCAGAGCAAATGCCCACAGATCCTGGATTGACCCCTCTTTTTTAATTTATGTTTTTTATTGTATAAAATATACCTAATATAAAATTAGCTGCAGGGTGGTGTCTGGTCTCATTTGCCCTCAGAGCAGTGCAGAGCCCAAGCCTGTCTTTCCCAGGAGGCTAATCTGACACCTCTTTTTCTTCATATTTAGGGCTTAAAATCGGGGTGGGGAGTTGGACTCGCCCAGACTTCACAGCGCGCCTCCGCCCGGAGGTCCTTCCGGCGATCCAGGAGGTTCAGCATCACCCGGTCTCTCGATGATCTCGAGGTAGGTCAGCTCTAGTTCTCTCCCTCAGGGTTCGTGGCTGACGTTGGCCCTAGCTGCGTGTGACCGCTTGGAGCTCCCCGAGCGCCCGGTGCACGCAGCAGCGCCTCTCCCACCCCTGCATCTGTGAGCTCTCTGTGCCCGCCGCAGGCCGCAGTGTGGCTGGGACGCAGGCATGTTGGACCCCGTGAAGCTGTCGAGGCAGGCTTCCTAGCAGTGTGACAGTGACCGGGCAGAAAATCATTTGTGTGATGCTTCTCTTATTCCACATTCTTTTTTTTTTTTTTTAGGAACAGATTTTGTTTTTTAGAGCAGTTGTGGTTTACACAAACCTTGGGCAGAAAGTCCAGTTTCTGTGTCCCTCCACCCACCCACGGACCGTCACCATCATGTACAAGCGGCGTGGCACGCCTTCCTGTCAGCGAAAGCGTGTAGCTGCAGGAGGCTTCTCACGGAGCTGTGCTCGCCCGTGGTCTGGACACAGGTGCAGTGGCATGGCACACCGCGTCACACCACGCAGAGCGGTAACTGCGTCTTGACAGCCCTGCGCGTGCTTGTCCCTGTCCCTGCCCCGAGCCCTTGGCACCCACTCGCCTTTTTGCCATCTTTTTTTGTGCTTTCAGTTGTAACAGACGCAGCCCTACTTCGTGGCTTATTCTGACACTTTCAAACCAAGATTTGCTCTGGCGGTTGCCGCCAAGTCCGTTTCCGTTTTCGGTGGTACTCCGTTACCAACACACGGCAGTTTTGACCGACTTGCATTGGTGGACACGCTGGGGAGGGGTCAGCTCAGAGGGGACCGTCCTGAGCACCCCGTGCATGTGCGGGCTGTGTAGGACGTGTGGGAATGTGGACGGGCAGGCGGCGGCCCACATGCGTGCCCCGATAGCTGCTCCAGCTCACTGGTACAGGAGAAGGGGGGTGCAGGGCAGAGGGGTGGTGTGGCATATGATGGCCGAAAGGGGTGCGGGCTGCTGGCTGCCTGTCTGGTCCCACACTCACTCAGGGTGCTCAGGTCTGGTGCATTCACCTGTGTATGCTTGCTCACACCTGCTGAGACAGGTGAGGGCTCTCTGACACTTTTAAAATAAGATTTGCCAGGCCAGAACCCTCCCTGAGGGCAGGGCTAGCCAGAAGGTTGGGGGCAGTGCCCTGCCTATTCCCAGGTGGTGATCTGTCAAGTGTGCTGAGTCTGCAGCCAGGATTTTGTCCTGGCCAGGCTGGTTCTGAGCACGTACCAGCCTGTGCCCTACCGAAAGCATTCTGAGCACTGGGCAGCAGGGCCAACTCTTGTCACCCGTCCTAGTTCCCTGTCTTCCCTGTTGTGTCCTGGGCATGGCTGCGTCAGCCCAGGTAATGTGAACTTAAGAGAAGGAAAAGGCCAGACGGGAGGATGCCAGTGGGACAGAAAGCCAAGTGCCGTGGGGATGGGCAAGAGGCCCCACCCAGGAGGGAGGTTTATGCGGAGGCCTCCATGCCGAATGGGAGCCAGGCACCTGGAGGGCTGGGACAGGGCACGTGCCCAGGGGTAGCCTGCGTGTCTGAGGGACAAGGGTGAGGGACTGGGCTGAGGGTGTAAAGTTGACTCTGAGTGTGACGTGAGCTTTGGAGCCGTCCGCAGGAGGCTTGGTGTAGCCACGTTGGAACGGGCCCTGTGGCGGCAGACGGTAGCTGGGAGTCGGGGGCCGTCCTGGGGGGCTGCTTGGACACAGGCAGCTGGACTGAGGCGGCCATTTCCCAGGGCCAGACCCCGGAAGCACAGCTTCGCAGGAAGCTGTTACCAGGAGGGCCGGAGAACAGGGAAAGGCAGTATGTGGGCTCCCAGGGCACCAAGTGGTCCCTGGGCTGGAGCCCCAGGCGGGCTGGGCACCAAGGCCTGCCTCTCTTCCTGTCTGCCTATAGCCACAGCCGTACCCTCGAGGCCATGCCGGGGGCTCCAGTGGCAGCTGAGTGGTTAAGGCAGGGGGCCGTTGCCAGCCTGCTAAGGCCCAGGGGTCCCCTCTTGTCCTGGCCTGTGCAGGAGGCTCCACCCCCCCCCCCCCACCTGCCCACTGCTCTGGGTGGCTCAGCAGCCAGCCGGCCCCCTGGGGTACTGGCGGGCCTCCCCCTCCTGAGTACCCTGAGCGCTGTCCCTGGCTGATGGGTTGGGACTCCCGCCTCCCGCTACACCCAGCCCGTCTCTCTGGTGGTCTTTCTGCCGCCTCAGGTGGAACTTATGTCCACTTATACCTGAGCTGCCGGCGCCCCTGACCTCTGGGCTGCCAACCAGTACTGGGTGTGTGGCCTTGGAAGGGCCAGGCTGCCAGGACAGCTGTGTGGCTAGCAGGAGGTGGGCAGCAAGTGAGCGTGCCTGTTCTACTGCTGAGGCTGGTCCGCAGGAGGTGGCGCTGTGCGCCTTGTTCCGGCTGCTGCCGCTTTGAAGCTGTCCCCCAGCAGCCTGCTGCCGAACAATTGCCCGTCCCCTCCTCGGGAGCGCGGCCCCTGGGGCCACAACGGTTGGGGGCCACTGTAGGACGTCCCGTGCTGGCAGGTTTCCGACCACAAGAGCCACCACACACCTTGGTTTGCAGGCAGTGGCAGTGGCCAGCAGGAGGCACCCAGGGCACGCTGGAGCCTTGGTCAGATCTCGTCTGCATACTTGCTCCAGGGGCGGGTATCTGGGACTGGGAAATGACGTGGGACCTAGGGAGGTGGGGAGGTGGAGAAAAGTGCCCCAGAGGGGGTTGCTCAGTGGCGTCTGGGGGCAGTTCTGCCTTGCTCATCAAAATCCCAGTCCCTGACGGGAAGTAGATAAACACAGGAGCCCCTGCTGGCCTCTTCCTCCTGCCTTAGCCTCCTCCTCTCCACTGGACTCTGGCTGATATGTAGCGTGTCACTGTCTCTAGGGATACGTCTGCACAGACATCAAAAAACTATTCTTTCCTCCTTTCTTTCTTTTTTTCTTTTCTTTTTTTTTTTTTTTGAGACAGGGTCTTGCTCTGTAGCCCAGGCTGGACTTGGACTCCAGATAATTCTCCTGCCTCAGCCTCCTGAGTGCTGGTGTTACAGGTATGCGCCACCATACCCAGCTTTACGTGCTGCTGGGGAATCGAACTCAGGGCCTTGTGCTTGCTAGGCCAGCACTTTAACCGGTATACCATTTCACCAGCCCTTTCCTCATTTCTTAAGTTTATGCTTGGTTATTTCCTGGAGAATTTAACTTCAGATCTTTTGCTTTTTTTGGGTCTTTCCTGTATCGGACTGCTCTTTATGTGCAAAATTATTTCAGTTCTCTTAAGATCCTATTAACTTGGAGGCTTATATTAGGATTTCTCATTGCCTGGAGTATTTTAACTGCATTGAATGTGTGCCGGCATGATGCCGAGCCTGGAAAGCAGCTGTGAGCACATCCATCCCACCCTGCCTCGCAGTCGGTTGTATGGGGCCCAAGCAGAGGGTGGGACCACCTCTGCCATGCTGGGCTGGGCTGGGCTGGGCTGGGGCTGGGCTGGGGCTGGGGCTGGGGC
>PVKB01002596.1:0-226749 GCA_004027205.1 Ctenodactylus gundi | reverse complement strand
TCTCGGCCCGGCCCTGGGATCACTAAGTGTGGAGGTCTGACCAACCTCCTGTGAAGGGGTTGAGCCTGTGTCCAGGCCACCTAGAGATCCTGTGTCTGCTGCTTCCTGGACACATCTTTGCTGTCCCGACCCTCAGTAGGTCTGTGTTCCATGTTCTCCATGGGGCGAGGGTGCTGGAGAGCGAGCCCTCTGTTTGGCCCTGGGCTCGACGGGGAGAGGCAGGTGGGCACCACGGGAAACTCCCCGGAAGGCCTGAGGGCTTTCCATAGATCTTTCAGGCTGGCCAGGACCCAGCTCTCTCCCGCGGGCCCACGGTCTCCCTGCCCCGCTGCTCTCACTGGCCATGCTGTCTCTTCCCTCCCACCCCTTTTCTCTGGCCCTTCATTCCCACGTGTCCCTGGGTCTCCCAGTTCGGCCAAACTCCCGATGTGGGGATAAACAGGCCCTCGCCAGCCAGGTGTGCCCGCTGAGATCACGATGTTCTTGTGGTAGCTTTTACCTCCTGCTGGCCCAGGTAGCTGGGGTGAAGTGACTCAGGCCTTCTGAGGTGGTACAGGCACTTTTGGTGAACATCTTCTCGCCCTCTAGCAAGGGCCGGTTTCCCCACTCCTGGGGTCTGTGTTCGCTTTGGGTTTGTGAAGGCTGTGCTGGGCTTTGGGGCAGGCCTGAGGTGACCTTGGTGGTCCCCGGGAGAGGTACGGAGGGAGGGCAGGAAGGCCTACAAGACTGCCTGTGCTGTGCTCAGACAGTGCGCATGGGCCTTGACGTCAGGTGGTCCTAATTTGGCCTTTCTGTCCTCTGGCCAGCAGCAAGGAGGAGGGGCCAGGCTGCACAAAGGCCCTAGCAATGGTAGAGAGGGAGCTGGACTGAACCAGTGGGGCCCCAGTGGCCTGTGGGCAAGACCAAGGAGCAGCATAACAGGATAGAATTGCATTTCTTTGGTTTTGGTCCTTGAATAAGTCAGAAGCCAGGTATTTCTGCCTGAAATGATAAAACAAGTTTGGTGCCTACGTAGTAGTATGGGCGCTGTCTTCCTAGGGAGGTCCCGGCAGAAGGGTGCCCTGCGCAGGCCACCGTGCTTGGCCTAGGTGGGCGTTGGCCACTGGGGCCAGCTGGTCTTGGACACTGCTATCCTTTGCTCTGACCTGGATGCCACCCTCTCCCAGACTCGGAAGTCAGGAAGGGAGCTAGTCCTCAGTCTCAGGGCCCCCTCACCCCGTGAGAGCCAGCAGCCAGGGTACTTCCTCCAAAAGTGTGTGCCAGACAGCAGGGCAGGAGCCCTTGTCTACGGAGCCCACACTGGGGAGCCCCGGAGTTCGCAGGTGACACGGCCGGTGCTGAGCTGTGAAGCTGCCTCGTAGGCCCGGACATGGGACACCGGGTTTGCTTCGGGAGAGGTGACATTGTCAAGGGCCTGACGATGGGGCTAGTACATGCATTTAGGCCTCCTGGACACCTGTTATCCTCTGACTATTGGAGCACTTAAACCAGCACAGTGGTGGGCGAGGGCACTGACAGGTGAGATCCGCCAGGAAGGGGCTCTCAGGCTAGGCTGGGCTGTGATCTTGGGGCCTTTGTTCAGCAGAGCAGCTCCACAGAGGGAGAGTTGGGCTGCCGGCCCTGTCCTGCCCCTGGGCCTCCTGGGGTCCCCTGGCTTCTCCCTGGCATGTCCCAGTCCCCTGGCTCTGCCCTGCCTGGACCATAGGCAGCCCCGGCACACCTTGTGCTCAGTGGAGTGGGACCCCCTGCTCCACCCCCAGCCGCTCTTACCTTCCCGGTTCCCACTCTCCCGCTGCTGGCAGTAGAGGTCCTGAGGAAGGCCAGTGCCCGCCGCATCTGGAGATTGCTCCCTGGCCATAGCACTGCACGCTGCCGTGTGGCACATGTGCGCCGTGCCGTGGGCCCTGCTTGCAGAATGTCTGTAGGGAGGCTGTGCGCTGCTGTCACGGGACGGCAAAGGCGAGGCTGGCCTGCCTCAGTCCTGGCTGCTTTTGGCGCTGTGCTTGTGATTCCTCTGCCGGGCCCCCAGCATTCTGAGGTGGCTAGCAGCCCCTGACCAGCCTCTGCTGCCTGCTGCTGTTGGTAGCAGCAAGGGGGCACCTGGAGTGTGCGGCTCCCCTTGGGTGCCCTAAGTCCCTGGCGTTCACAGGCTTTGCAGTGACATTGGACTTTAGAAGCAAATTCCTTTTTCTTTCTTTCTTCCTTTACCAAGCCAGGGTTGTCAGAGTTGATCACTGTCAGCTTGGTCAGATACTGGCTAGGCAGACACTGGAGGTTGGGAATGGCACGAGGGGGTTCAGGACCGTGCCGCATTCCCTGGCTGCCACTGAGGCCCTGTGCGTACAGAGGAGGCTTTTAATAGAACCCATGCAGATGTAATTAAGGCTGTGAGCCCCTGTGCGCTGCTCACGTGCCGGTTCTGCAGCTGTGGTGCTGATGGAGTGGTCGCCCTGACTAGCCCCAGTTCGACTCTTCCGATTCGGCAGAGGAGATACTTTACACGTGATTTCACAGCGTGACTTCTATAAGCAGTGTGTGTGTGTGTGTGTGTGTGTGTATGAGACGATCAGGCTGGAGGCTGAGTCCCTGGCGGACCACAGCTCCCTTCGTGTCATGTTGCTATGGGTGACAGAGGAGCGCACGGAACCTCGGCGAGATGCCTGAACTTCTGTGATGGGCATAGACACGCCGCGGTGCCGGGCGCTGTGGCATAGGTCTGGGTCCCGCGTACATTACTCAGGTTTCCTTGCCTGAAGATGAATTTGGAAAAGGGGTTGGCGGATGAAGCGGACACCTGTATAGACCAGCAGGTAAGTTATTCCAGCTGTTTCTTGCTATTTAAACAGACATTTTGCAATGAAACTTGGACTCCGGATTGCTGCCTGGCCCCTCAGCCTGTGTGTGAAGGGTGGCTGTGGAGTTCCAAGCGACTCTGGGGCTGAACTTGAGACTGCCTCTCTGGGGTCGGCATCGTGAGTCGTGCCGCAGACGGTGTGGTGCCAGCCCCTGCTGGGCAGCGGGGTTGGGCTGGGCGTCCAGGATCCAGCCCCCGCCTTGAGCCCACACACCACTGCCAACTCTGAGCCAGCCCTCCCGAAGTGGCTCCTGCCTTCTTCCCCTTTTTATAGTAATTCTAATAGACTTTAAAGATGTGAGTGAGTTAATTATGTTGAAAATAACATTTCAACTACATAAATATATCAAAATCTAAGTCACTCCATTAGTTGGAACTTTTTGTTTCCTGTTTCAAATGTAACGAGTTGGCTCTGCTGGATGTACACCTGTGTGTCCCTTTAGTGACATTTAATGATTATTGCATGAGCTTATGAAGTCAAATGTACTATAAAATGTTCAAAAGTAAGTAAGAAAAAATTATTTTATTTTCCTTTTGTGGCTATTCCATGTTAGCGTAAGGACAAAAATCAAATTTAAATTATACACAAAAGGCTGTTGCTACTGTGTATAGATTTCAAATTCATTGTTTTCTGGGAATTGATTAATCTTATTTTTTTCCTAATATCCAAGTCACCTCTTCTGGGAGAACTGAAGGGGAAACTGCTAGTTCGAAATGCCAGGCTGGGAGCATAGGGAAGTGGGTGTATCATCCCCTTAGGGAGGAGGAGGGCACTGCTGGACAATGGAGGTGTAGCCAGGCACCACGCCATCACGAACGTGAACACAGCCTAACCTCAGCTCTGCTGGACAGTGGAGGGGAGGTGGCAGCCGTGTCAGGAGGGTGAGCACAGCCTCCCGGAGGGAGAAGGCCGTCTGCTGCAGAGTGGAGGGACAGCCGTGGCCGTGTGCCGCCCTGCCAGGCACCGTGGGGTACAGAGGCAGCTCTGGGCTGGGCTGGCCTGAGAGCCCCTCGGACTTGGGGTGGGAGGCTGAGCTTCGTTGGCATTACACTGCTCCCCAACGGGTCGGTAACCAGCTAGCTCTTTGGCTGTTTGTATACAACAGTACATTAAGGCAAATTTTACATAATTTTATTTTTTATTCTGAGTAAAAACAAGAAAGAAAGAAACTACCGAAAGTCTGCCTTTGCATTTGCCTATGACTTAGACTACCTTTTCACATTTTTGTGAGTGCTGAACTGGCAACCAGTTCTCGTGTATGTTACAGTCGGGCTGATGTGGCTGCTGATGTCAGATCAGAAGTGGTCCCTGCTGTCCCTTCAGGTATGGTGTGAGGAGGCCGGGGAGCCGGATTGCTGCCCCTGAGCCCCTGCATGACAGGGACCTTGAGGAGAGGCCAGGTTGGCACCACCCTAACCCTCTGGGTTTGAGTGGATGCAGGTACAAAGAGCCCTAAAACCCACTGCCTGGTGCAGCTCTGTGACCCTGGTGAGTTTCCCCCTCCCTGTCCCCTTGGGGCTCATGCTGCTGCCTTTCAAATGGGGTCACAAAAATGCCAAGGCTGTGAGCGCAGAGCCCATGCTCAGTCTGTTCCCCTGCGAGCTGCTGTGGCCACAGGAGGTGGCTTCCCGGGTGCGGCACTTCGGCCTGTGTCCAAGGACTCAGAGGTGCCCGATGGGACTTCCCTAAGGGGAACACAAGGCCCTCGCTGGCCAGGCACGTGGATTGCCGCCTCTGTCGCCCTGAACTGGAAGATGCCTGTTACCCTGGGCCACCATTTGTAGTTAGCCATGCTGGGGGTGGGTGTCACCATCTTGGGCACTAGAAAGGACTATGCCCAGCCCAAAGCACACAGGTGAGCTGCCTGCCCGCCCCCTAGGCCTCTGCTGCCCCTGCTGTGGCCAGCCGGCCACACGCGGCGTTACTACAGTACTGCTGCGGCTGGCACAGGGGCGGGGGTGTGTATGTCCACCCGCCCGTCTTCTTGCCTCTCTGCACCCTGAGCCTGCAGGTGGCAGGGACGGTGGCGGGCCCTGCAGGGGCCACCGGGAGGCGTGGGGCGGATCCTAGGTGTGGTTCCTCAGTGCCGCGGGTTGCCCTTTCCTTTCTCGCATGAAGTACCAGGTCTGCGTTGGATGCTGGGCGGAGGTTGGTTTCTCAAGGCAAATCTGGGCTGTTCCGAGGCGTGTCAGGAGTCCCAAACTTACCTGACCTTTGTCGGCTAAAGGAGCTGCCCCGCAGCGGCAGTGTCGGGGAAGACCTTCCCCGGGCTGGGGGCTTTCCCTCTTCATGCTTTGGGGGATTGCTTACTAAAAGAAAAAAGAAAACTTAAAAAAAAAATTGTACTATAAGAAGCAAGGTGATCGTTCTTGTCTAGGTAATAGTTGTCTTTGGGGGATAGGTGAGGCGTTGGTGGGATGGCCTGGCAGGGGTGGAGCTGCCGGTCCCCCGGACATGAGGGGGGCCTGTGAGGTGTGGGAAGGCACCCCGTGGGCCCTGATTGGGGCAGTGAGAGGGCGACAAGGAGAGGGAAGTAGTGGTCAGGAGAAGTCGGGGCCGTTGGGGACAGCTGAGGACACTCGAGCCCTCGCATCCAGGGCTGCCCCGGATCACCGGCAGAAACCTCTTGCCCATCTCCTCCCGTGGATCTGCGAGTGTCATGTGGGCCCTGCCAGGAGCAGCCAGGCCTCATGGGAGTGTGGGGGGCGGTGGCCTGCACTCGGCGTGGTCACTGGTGGCAGTGCGGCTGGGTCTGGCGGCGGCTGTGGGCTGTGAGAAGCAAGGCTGGGGCCCTCGGGAGCTGAAGTGTCGGGGCCGCCTCTGCCTGCCCCGTAGGGCCCCAGCTCCCCGGGGCCGTCATGGAGCCTTGTGCATCTGACCTTTTCTATTTTTGCCCAAGTGAACTAAATTCCGCTCATCTGCCTGTCTCTGACCACCTCTCTCACTGTCCCCCTCGGGCCCCGGCTCCATCCATTCTGTCCCCGGCTTAACCTGGAGCGGGCTCCCCGTCCTAAGGTCATGTGGACATGCGCACAGTGGGTCTGAGAACAGACCAGACCCCAGAGGTACTTCGTGTTTTCCTTTCACGTTATTATTATTTTTTTTTATCTTACTTTAGCAAACGTTAGTCATGATCCACTGGCTGATTTGGTGGGTCCATGGAGAGCTGTAGCTGGGCTCCTGGGGCCCTGTGTGCAGCCAAGGCAGGCGGCCTCTCGTGAGCAGTTGTGGCGTGGGCAGCAGCCACTCGGTGCTCCATGGTGCCCTTCACAGAGCCCACCTAGCCCTGCCATTAGGGCTCTGCGGTGCCCCGGGCTGTCTTCTGAGAGTGAGGACCCCACTCTTCTCTGCCTAGTCCAGTGAGGAATTGCCATAACTGTGATAAAAAGGTCTTTAAAAATATATGTTAGATGCAAATTGGACTGGTAAATTCTCGAGGTTTTTCATCATTTAAATTTCCTTGTATGTAAAACATTTGGGTATTTAATAGGTCTTTGGTCTCTTATTTGGGAATATTATGTAGTTATTTAGTATTTTTTATGTCCAAAGCAGGAAATTTTGTCAGTATCTTAAAATGGACCATTTGTATTATTGTTTATTACTGTATGTCAGTGTAATCTGGAAATTCTAATCATCCCTTTTGACGAATGTTACAGAGCAAATTTGGGGAAAGCTTAAATTCGTCATATGATGGATGCCCTTCATGTAAATCATTAAAAACCAGAATATCATTCGGAGGGAGATGTCCATGGCACATGTGTGGTCCCACAGATGGCAACACCATGCCGGGGTTGTCTGGGCTATCAAGTTCAAGAGACCAGTGCTGAGAGATGGAAAGTGAACTTAAATTACATATATAACAATCTGCAGGTTTCTTTATGTGCTGGGAAAATAATTTTCCTCTGCTCTTACACCGCGATCAAGAGGACTCGTATGATCTTGGTGAGGGTGGGGACATCTGCTTCCCAGCCAGCAGTGAACTCTGCAGCTCGGGTCTCATCTCCACCCCAGTGACCCTGCTCACCTGGAGAGCGGGCGCCCAGGGCCAGCGCCAGACCGTAGGCTGCCCATCCATTGGCTATAAGCTGGGCTTCCTGTGACCTCTCTCCCTGGTTGCAGTTGCCTGATTGTTGCACAGAATGCAGGGAAACACCTTTAGTGTGTGTGCGTGTGTGTGTGTGTGTGTGTGTGTGTGCGCGCGCGCGCGTGCTGGGATCAGGCTCCCGGCCTCATGCGCATGTTCTCCTGTGCTGAAGGACCTTGATGCAGAAATGGGTGGAACGAGGTGTGTGGTGGGTGAGGGGCCTACAGCCCCCCTAGGTCCTCCCCCCCCACCCCCACCCCCCAGGCCTCTCGTGTTCAGCTGCCTGGAAGCCAAATCCAGACTTTAGGGTTTTCTTGGAGGCTTCGTTGCATAGCTAGGGCTAGCAGGCTGGGCGAGAGCCTCTGCAAGGCCTGTCCACTCAGGTTCTTCTTGGCCCCTGTGCAGCAGCCCGGTCTCCAGAGCAGGGGAGAGCTGGACCCTCTGGAATGAGAAAGGGCTTGTGGCCTACGGGACCAGCTAAAGGCAGTACATTAGAGTTTCTGTGACCTATGACCTGCCTTGGAGAGGCAGTAATAAGCCAGGAACTATAAATAAAAACGTGTATTTATTATCTACCTGTCTATCCTTCTATCTTCTATGTTTAATAGTATATAGGTAGATATTTATATCTATCTATATGTCCAGATATATTTTTTTTAATTTTTGCTTTGAGACTGGGTCTCACCCAGTAGTCCAGGCTGGTCCTGAACTCACCAGTATGTAGCCCAGGCTGGCCTCAAACTCAATGGCAGCCCTGCCTCAGCCTCCTGAATGCTGAGATTACAGGCATGTGCCACCGTGTCCAGCCTGTGGAGTGTTGGGGAAGTGAGCTCAGGGCCTTACGCTTGCTAGGCAAGCGCTCTGACAGCTGAGTTATTCCTCTAGCTCCTTCATATATTTCAATATTATACTTTAAAATGAAAGTGTATTTAATATAAAACATGTTTAGTGTAGATTTCAATCTTGGAAGATATTATAGAAAATTTCAAAGCTGTTTATTTGTGGTATATATTTAAATTTATAAGCACCAAAAGGTGCTAACTTAATGAGACCTTTTTTCACTGGTGCCTTTGTTTTTGTGGCTCTACCTTTTTTGGTAAGTAAAATATATACATTTGGAAATTGGGAAGGGATCTCAGAGGTACAGACTGATGAAGATAAGTTACTACTACTGATTGCACTAGGCATCAGAGGGAACGTTAGAAATGTTGTGTTTCAATGCATAAGAATATGTATAGTGGCCTGAGCGTGCTAAGAAATGTGGGAGTGCCTGATTGTTATCCTTATCTAACACCGTACGTAAAAAAAATCAGCTCACGTGGGTTAAAGACTGAAGCACATAAAACTCCTGGAAGAAAACATAAGGAAAAGCTCAGTGACACAGCTCTTAGTGACCATGTTTTGGGGGGACATGTCACCAAAAGCTCAGGCAACAGATGCAAAAAATAAATAAATAAATAAACAGATTTATATTAAACTAAAAAGGGTTTTTGCATGGCAATAAAATGAAATATTCAGTGAAATGAAAGACAATGGATGGGAAAAAGTATTCCCTGACCATGCCAGCCTGGAGCTAGTGTCCAAAATACCTAAGGGGCTCACGCAAGTCAATAGCAAAAGACGCAGCCTGACAGAGAATGGCCAGCACTGAATTGGACGTGTTCCCAGAGAGGACCTGCAAGTGGCCGGCAAGTGCAGCCAGGCGCATCGCCAGTCATCAGGCCAGCACGGTGGAAACCAGGAGGTCGCCCTTGGCACTTGCTCGGGTGCTGCTACCTAAAGGCCGGAGTGCGGCAAGCTGTGCACTGAGAATCGGTGTGCTGCTGTGTAAGCGGCATGGAAGGGCCTGGAGAGTTAAACCTGCAATTGCAGCGTGATCCGGCGGGCATCCCCAGAGCAAACGGCATCAGCACCGGGAGCGCGCTGCGCTTGGACATCCCAGGCAGCGGTGCCCACGGCAGCCAGATGCGGAGCCTGCCACAGTGCTTGCTGTCAGAGGAGTGGTGCGTGTTCAGGGAACTCTGTTCTGCCCCAAAAGGAGGCCCTGTCTTCCATGACAACATGCATGAACCCAGAGCACATTGTGCTAGTGCTGCCACTGTTACTGAGCCGTGGGGCTGGGCAAGCAGAGAGCAGGGGAGGCTGCCGGGGCTGGAGGGCAGGATCGGGAGGTGCTGGGCAGAGGTGCAACCTTTCACTTTAAGATGAGTTCTAGAGACCCACCAGGCAGCTTGGTGATGGCAGTTGGTGTACGTGCCAGGTTCGTGAGAGGCACGCGAAGAGTGGCTTCTGTCTGCACACGGGAGGCAGCCAGTGAGGTCATGGGTGCGGCGTTATCCTGATTGTGTGATTGTATCAGCGCAGGCACAGAGTGCACAGCATGCTGCGAACTGTAAGTGTGTGCAGAGCTGGGCCTGGTGCCCATCATCCCAGCACGGGGAGTCTGAGGGGGACAGGGTGTAGCTCAGGGTCCAGGCCCTGGCCTTGACTGCCAGTGCAGCAAAGAATAAAAAGGAAATGCATTGTTTCCATCAAGAGCACTGCACTGCTGCTACTTTTTGATGCCATTCCTTGGTAGACTGTTTGTTTACTAGGTGACAGTGGTTTTTTCCCACATATTTTACAATTTTAAAAAATTTACACATTTGTGCTCATGCTCTGCAAATCGTCTTACTTTCTCCAGTTACACTGATGGCAAAACTTGTAAAGTTCCTCATCAGAGATGAACTGTGCCTCTTTTAAATTAAGGCAGGCTATGAGGAGTTTCTCTCCAGCCCCACAGGGACCCTGGTCCCTGGCCACTCGTGAGCCAAGGCAGATCCACCGTGAGTCCTGCAGTAATGAACAGTGGCACCAGGGCTCCGGGCTGCTCACCGTATGAGCGATCTGTCCGCACCACCTTCTCAAAAGACGAAGGGATGGAAATAACATTTAAAAAGTCACATCACACTGCCCCGAGGCCTGGTCATCGTCAGTATGACGTCTGTGGGAATGTCTGAAGCTGACATTTTGGTTTGCCGCCTCCTCTTTGCCATGGGTGCTCACAAACATAGTGCTGGCCCAGGAAGGGGGTTGGGCAGTGTCGGGATGTCACTCATGCTAACACAAGGAACAGTGGTTCTGAGTGGCCTGCCTCACCCCCACCCTGAGCTGGTGCCTGTACCCGGTGGGCGGTGTCTCCTGGTAGGGCACCACCCGTCCCCTGCAGCTCGGGCTCAGACTGGCCCCCGTCACTGCGGTAGCACGGATGGTGTACCCACCTTTACCAGTCTTCACCTGCAGTTAGAATGCAGTCCCCTCTGGAGATGGCCCTCTTCGGCTCCCATGTGCTTGTGTCAGGCTGCAGTGCCAGGCTCTGGCCGTGCCCCTGCAGGGGACCGGCATTGTCACTCCTAGCTGCGCTTGGCGTTAAGGAAGAGCAACTAGATGAGTGAACTACTTCTTTGCAGATGATTATCACCAGGGAAAGTCATTACCTGTCCACAGAGAGGATGTGGACTCGAAGGGCGGGTGGTGTCATACCCAGACAGTGCTGGAATGTGCCCCCACCACCTCCACTCTCAGATGAGTGCTTGTGTGGGAGGTAAGGTGGCGGGATGAGAAGTGGGCGAAGCGGGGGAACCCCAAGGAAAGGGCTGTGCGGTACCTTCCGGGTGACAGTGGCACGTGGCTTGCGAGGAGCCTTCCACAGGTTCATCATTCACCGGGTGCTCAGGTGGAGAAAAGGGGGTTGCTTATCCATGAACTTTGTGTTCTTCCTGGGCTGGCTCTCCTTGGCTCGTGGCTCCGGGTTGCCCGGAATATACCTTGGGTCTTTGGGTTTGAAAGTGTACTTTCCGCAGGCCATTCAAACTGCAGCCAGTGAGGAGGGAAGGCCTTTTTTTGAGGCAGTAGCCCAGAGCCTAGAGGCCTTTGTGGGCATGGCTAACCTTCCAGGCACCCTGGGACCTGGAGGCCTCCAGCAGGGCCCTGAGGACCAGCTTGTGCGGGGACTCTGAGGGCTGCTGGCTGTGGGGGCGTCGCAGGCTTCTCTCCCCGGCGGCCTCCTGGCCCCGCTGACTGCCCGGCTGCCACGGCATCCCTGCCTCTCCCCCGCCACTCTGCTGCGTCTGGAGCGCCGCAGCTGCCGCTTTCTTTCCTGTTCTCTTTGTTGTTCCCCGGCCTGCCTGCCCTTCCTTCCCCTCTGACGTTGCTCTTTGATGTCGTTCTGACGTCATAGCTCCCCGTCCATGGCCCGCAACTGCTGACTCCTGCGCACGGGGCTCCCCGGGACAGTGCCCCCCGAGGGCCTGTCTGGCTACTTTCTTCCCAGGGTGCTGTGTTTGCTGCTTTCTGAAGCTGGGCCATCCCTGAACATCGCCTCCTTTGAGGGACAGGTTGAACTGGAGAGGCTCTGGTGATTGAGCTGCTGTGGCCAGGCTTGCCCGGGGCTGCTGGTCCTAGTGCCAGTGGCCTTTGCTAACGTCCCTTAGGAACCCCTTTACTTTCCTGGAGCAGTAATGCACCAAAAGCATGCTTGACTCTGCGCCATCTCTTGTCTATAAAACTGTCTGAAAAAGTAAAATTTATTTGTAAAAAGTCTGTATCTGGTGTCCCCACTCCCTGGCCTGTCCCGGGCAGCGCACACTCAGCGGCCACCGGCCTGCTGCTTCTCCTTGGCCCCTGGGTCCTGACGGTGGTCTAACTTGTGAGTGCTGTGAGCAAAGACTGTCCGGGCCTAGTGCTGCCCAGTCTGCCCGTGTCTGAGGATGTAGCTTCTGTCGTAAGTGTGACAGAAGTGACCCTCCTCCCTCCTGTTTCTGAAGTTTATGTTTTATGGTTTGTTTTGAATACCATTGTAGTATTTGTAACTGCACAGCCCTGCAGATTTCTCTGGACATCAGGGAAAAATGTGCCTTCGGTTGCACTGGCATACTGTGGTGGTGGATGAGCTTGGGGGCGTGGATGGTGAGGATGGCCCTGGGGACCCAAGAAGCCCTGTGTGCTGACTGTGGGAAGGGACGACAGGGCCACGTGATGGTGCGGCGCATGGTCAGGGTGCTGGCCCATGTGCTGGCCCAGGAGCGCTTCTTTTGCTGCCTGGGCAGCCTCCAGTCGGGAGAGAAGCCCGGCTGGCCGGGCGCCCTGAGACCTGTGGGTGCCGTCACCTGTGGGAGGCGAGGGGCTCAGGGCCGGCGGGCTTCCTGCAGCCCCCGACGGGAGGCGGGTGT
The DNA here is from genome assembly GCA_004027205.1 of Ctenodactylus gundi. Taxonomy (NCBI): domain Eukaryota; kingdom Metazoa; phylum Chordata; class Mammalia; order Rodentia; family Ctenodactylidae; genus Ctenodactylus; species Ctenodactylus gundi. The sequence goes on along the minus strand of PVKB01002596.1, from coordinate 214,600 downwards.
AGAGCAGAAGGGAAGTGCCGAAGACCAGGAGATGTGGCTCATGTGCATGTCGCTGTGGAAACCGCACCACTCGGTGCAGGACTGGTAGAGGGTGGTGGTGCTTTGAGGTGGCTTGGGGCTTCTTTGAGAAGCTGGGCCCTTTCCTTGGTCACCGCCCTCTGAGGTCGGGTGGGGGGTTGGGGAGTGACTTGGTCCTCACTGGTTTGGATTTGGGCCTGAGGGATCTTAAAACTCTAATGGGTGTCCTGCCTTGGGGTGTCCCAGGATGTGGGGGAGGCTCAGCTCTGGCGTGCGAGCCGGCTGTGGGGTCTGACTCTTCTCACCATGGAAGGAGAGGTCAGAGCACAGCCCTCCCTGCAGAGTCCTGGCCACTGCTGCTAGGGTGGCCGGGCTCTGTGGGGCGGGGCCTGCTCAGGGGCTCAGGAGTTTCTGGGCCACGAGAACTGTGCCGAGGAGCTGGGGTTTCCTGGCACGATGGTGTGTGGAGATGCAGGGACCGCATGGGCCACACTGACAAGACATTGTGCGGTGGACAGCAGGGCCGGGGGCTGTGGCCTGCGTCGCCCCTTCCCCTCTGCTTTGTGCCAGCTCTCGGGACTGGCTTGTCCAGTGGGCAAGGCTCCTGGTCCTCTCCTCCCATGTGGAGGAGGCGCCCCTGGGATGCCTGCCTCCCCGGCAATTTCCTGTTCTTGCAGGGCCCCATCCCGGCCACCCCCTGCCTCCCTGACAGAGGGCCTGGCGGCTGGTGTCCTGGCCGCCTTCCTGTGCCACGAGTGTGCCTGGAGAGTCCTCCTGGTCATGCCAGGCCCTTGCTCTCACAGGCAGCTTCTGCCATGCTAGGAGTCCGCCATCCTGCAGCCCCTGGAGGACCAGCGCTCCTGCTGGCGGCTCTTGACCTTGAGCCTGGACAGCGTAGGCTCTCCGAGGCTTCTCCCATGGCCTGTGGCCACTTACCCCCTCCGGGGGCGGATGGGCGGTTCCTTCCCTGTGGCAGCCCGTGGCCTTCGTCCCTCTCAGAGCCCAGGTCCTGCCCTGGGGGGAGGTGGTGGGCGCAGTAGGCCTGGCCCCGGCAGGTGGACCTGGAAGCCAGCCAGAGGGCTCTTGGCGGAGCTCCGCGCTGTGCCGTGTGTCCCAGTGCGCGCACCGCGGCTCCGTGGGCCTCTGTGCTGTCCCTGAGGCTGTCGTGGCAGGCATGCTGGGATTTGCTCCTTTCGAAGGAACACTGTGGTGACTTCCTCCTCTCTGGGAGTCACCCAGCTGGGGCGGGGCTGGCTCCGGAGGGGGAGCTGAGAGCCAGGCTTGACTCACAGGCTCGCTGCCCTCAGACACCTGCCTGGATAGGCCCGGGAGCCTCCCAGGTCTCGCCGCGCGCCTTGGTGGACAACCCGCGGCTTCCTGGGCTGCCATGAGGCCTAACTAACCCATGTCTCTCTCTGTTTTCTTTCAGTCTGCCACTGTGTCTGATGGGGGTAAGTCACCATTTCCCATGTACAATTTCTATTGTTTTTCATGAAGTTTTGGCGTGATGAAAATGTTTTTACCGTCTGGCATGCTCCTGGGTGATGTTCCTTTTGCCTTTCCCAGTCTCGGAGGGAGGGTCTCACTGGGTGTTGCTTGGGAAGAGCCCTCTGGTGTCCTGGAAACTGCTGGACAGAGAGACGGCCACAGCACACTGGACAGCCAGGCCCAGAGCGGCACACGGCACAGGATCACATGCCTGTGTGCAACAAGTCACAGCATGCTCTGCTATTCCCTGGTTGTACAACCAGCTCCTAAACCAGCCAGTTAAGGTTACAGGACACTTGGTGGATTTGAGCAATTCTGGGAAATCTAGTGAGACTCTGTCACTAATTCCTTCTTAGGAAAAGTATGGTCGATGACAGAATGTGAGAAGGAAGAAGAGGATAAAATATTGTTTCTGCCCTAAAAAATGCTTGTGCCTGGGGATTCTTCTCATGGGACTGACCTGTAAAGGAAGAGCCAGACGTGGCTGATTCCGTTCACGGTGTCCTGGCCTGGCCTTGTCGTTTCAGCTTGTGGTTTTTCTTTAATTCTCCAAAACTGGAGAGCTTTGTCTAGACCCACCCTGCTGCCTGTCCTATCGTGGGTGCACTGAGCTCTTCTCTGGCCTGGGGCCAGAGGGTGGCAGTGTCTCAGACGACATCTACGCTTTTCTCCCTCCCCGGACTGGGTCCACTTGGACACTTGCAGGCTGGAGGCTGCTGTCGGTCGCTGTGAGTTATAGCGAAATTAAGTGGATTTTTCTGGGAACTTCCTGTTGTCCTACAACCGGTGACTGACTTCAGTCACAGGTCATAGAAAGGGCTGCCTTCACCCGGTGGCGTCCAGCGGCCAGCTCTGCTGGGGTTGTGCTCGGGAAGAGGGAAGGGATTTGTGTTGAGTTACAAATGTGCTAGGACTTAGAGCCAGCCCACGGGGCTCTCGGCCCGGCTCATGTGATGTGGATGTAAGTTTTTGAATAAAGGCGTCGTATTTCCTGTTATGTGCAGTGGTGATGGTGTCATGTAATCAGTCTTAATCTGGGAGTGGGAAAAACTGCCCTTACTTGAGAAATAGGCCCCTGCCAAGCCCCGGGAAAAGCCCGGAACCAAGGAGCGGTCTCGTCATGCCTAACCCCCCAGGTCCTGACTTTATCTTCCTGATAGAAAACACCGTTTTTTGCAGGAAATTCATAAACCTGACAAGTTTTCCAACTGTAGATAATCTTTTCTTCTTCCTCTTTTCGGTGCTGGGGATCAGAGCTGTGCCGTGCCGTGCCCTTCCCAGGTGGGAAGCCCCTGGCTCCCAGCCCTCTGGCTGCCGCAAGCCCTTTCTGAGGAAGTGGTGTCCTGGCTGTGATCCCCCTGCCCCGGGGGAATTTCCCCTCTGCCCTCCTCCCTGCTCTCCACCTCAGGCCTCAGGCTACTGGGAGCTGGCCGTCCTCCTGGTGAGGTCAGGGTGCGATCCCCATTCCATACGCTTGACCCAGAGTTTTAGGAGCTACATCAGGCAGCCATGTTTATTTAGTTATTTTTCACCTTTAGTATTTTTCACTTCAGTTTCTTTTATAATTGCAAGAATAAGAAAGGAGGAGTTGAGGGCGTGGTTAGTTGTTAAAGCACTTGCATAGCAAGGCCCTGGGTTCGATTCCCCAGTATCACCTAAGTGCAGTGAAACATGCCTTAATCCAGGCACTCAGAAAGCTGAGACCGGAGGATTGCGGTGACTTTGAGGCCAGCCCGGCTGTGTCTTGAGGTGAGATCGGGGCGGTGCTTGACTGTAATCTCAGCTTTCTGTGAGGCTGAGGCAGGAGGATCGCAGCTGTGAGCCCAGCATTGGCCACTCTGCAACTCAGTGAGACTCCCCTCTCTCAAAACAACAGAAGATTAAAAATTAAAACAACAAAGATAAATCTAGGGATGTAGCCTGGTACAAAGGCTTGATTCAATCTCTAGTGCCTGGTGTAGTTTGTGCATTGCTTCTCAGAGGTCTATATTACCTGCTGCCATGTCAGATGGGGTCACTGGCAGGTTGGGACCTTTAGTGCCGTCTTCTAGACACCAGGTGAGGCTGGGTACAGGCTAGAGGAAAGCTGCTGGTAGCCAGGCCTGCTGCCACCCCCCCCCCCACCCCGCCCTGGTGGCCGCGCCCCAGCCCCCACAGCCCCAGGGGGCCTGGTTCTGTCTGGTGCTGTGCTCTCCCGGTCTGCCCCAGGCAGCGAGGTCTTTGAAGCCTGATGTGTTTCCCCACGGTGTTGTTCAGCCCTGCCAGTGACGCACCCAGGCTCACCCAGGCCTCTGTGGGGGCGGGCGCCCGGTGCCGCAGGGGTTGGGGACTGTGCCTAGCTGGCGGGGCAGCCTCCTTTCCTCTGTCCCCCCGGGGTGAGCAGACTGCTCACTCAGGTTTTTGTGTCGGACACTCAGCCAGTGTGCTCACTTGACTGTGTGACAGGATTTTTTTTTTCCCGTAACTGGGGCTGGAACCCAGTGCGCTGGGCTACATCCCCAGCTCTTTTAAAAATTTACGTGAGGCAGGGTCTCACCAGCTGGCTTAAGCTACCCGGGTGGGTCCCAACTCGATCCTGCCTCAGCCTCTGTGTGCGGGGATCCCACGCAGGTAGCGCCATGCTCTGTGACTCACTGACTGCCCGGTGTTCAGCGTAGCCTGTGGCTGTGTTTTCAGAAAGCTGGACAGCGCTGTCTGCCCTGAGTTGGGAGTGGGCTTTCATTTTCTCAGGGGGAAGCGGCCTTTGAGTCACCATTGTAGGTGGAGACCACCGTGTGGAGGGAGGCCTGGAGCCAGCCTCTGTAGAAAGCAGCCCCTCTCTCAGGTGAGGGCCGCCAGGTCTGGCTTAGAGCAGAACAGGGCTCATCACACCCAGGGATGCCAGCTCTGTTGACAGCCTCCTGGGGTCGTCTGCATTTATCATTGCTTTTGTCTGTCCCCACTAGAATGTGCCATCCCCGCGGCAGGCCGGGCTGACCAATGCTGTGCGAACCACTGGTGAGTGGGCTCGATGCTGTGATCCCTGGCCACCATCAGCAAGAGCCAAGGTTAGGCTGGGACAGCGGCTTTCAGCGTTATCTTTCCTTGGAGGAGAGGGCGGTCTGGCTGCAACACCTGTCACCCCACTGATCGCCAGAGTTGATTCAGCTGATGGCCGGCCGGCTTGGCGGATGTCCCCTTCCTCCCTCACCCCTCTGCGTGTGTCCCTCCTAAAGCTGCACGCTAGGTTAAGGAGGAAGTAGAGGAGGATCATTCTGGGGTCATTCTGGTCACTCTGTATGTTCTACGGTAGCTGCGTTCCCCTGCTGGAACCTCCAAACGAGCTGTCAAGGTCCAAAGTTGGTTTTTCTTTTTAGCCATGAAACGTCTTCACAAAACAATCAAAGGAACTGGGTAGAACCTCACCATGGAAAACCCAGGTGCAGGGGTGTGGGCCCGGCCGCCAGAGCCTACGTTTGGGCATGGCACCGGGACGTGGTCATGCCCCACCTTCCCCAGGCTCCTGATGGGCCTGGAACCTTCTCTCTCTCTCCTTGGATTCCTTGCTTTTCTCCTCTTATTTGAAGTGTGGTGAGATACAGGGTCCTCTTGGCCAGCGCCCGCTCCCTGGGCGCCTGCTTAGCTGAGGGGCCCGTGTGCGGAGCTGTCTTGGCTTTGTTCTGCCACAGCCTTGAGTAGGGAATCAGAGGGGGAAATGGCAGGTGCAGCAGGCCGCAGCCGAGAGTTGGCAGCTCTGTTCCCTGGCTTCCCTTCTTCCTTCTGGAGACCCAGGAATCCACCCTGACCTCACCCTTGCCAGCTTAGCTACGGCTGTATTCCAGATGCTTGGGCACATTCATCTGGGAACAGCCAGGCGGCCTTCTTCAGGGCTCTGCTCTTGACGCCCCGCCTCATGCCTGGGGCGCAGTGGTAGTTGGGGGTCCGGACCAGGTCTGAGGGAGAACCCCATGCCCATGCCCAGGCTTGGCCCCTCCTCCCTGCCGTGGTCAGCCCAGCGCCGCTCCAGGGGGCTCCGGGGGGCTCCGGGGGGCTCCGGCTCCACACTGTTTGCTGTAGCTTTCCAGTCTGTTCACCCTCGCCCTCTACAGGAGATTCTTAACTGGTTCAGGGGTTTGAGATTTGGAGGTGCCACTCCCACCTACGTAATCTCTTCCTGTACTTGAGGTAGGCAAAACCAAGAAAGTTCACTGTGACCTGTGCTGTCCTTGACACCAGCCTCTGCCTATTCCCCTCCCCCCAAGACCCCGTGAGCTGCAGTGAGACTCGGTGCCAAGCTGTCTCTGTCTTGTGCCTGTCTGTGCTGCAGGCCCGGCAGAGTCCTGTCAGTGTGCCCGCAGGGTCACCGAGCAGCAGCGTCTGCCAGGCCTGTAAGCACTCAGGAGCGCCTGCTCGTGAGCGAACAAGCCAAAGGACTTCCGGGGAGGGGGGGGGATTACAGTTGTCTTTAAAATAGAGTATTATCAACAGTGTTTTTTGTGAATGAATTTGCATCCTATTAAATTCTGAAGGACACAGAGAGAGGCAAAATGCTTAAGAATTGTGCGGTGGCTATTTATAGAGAGAGCACTGTTGGTTGGAAAAGCAGCACCAGCTGCTGGGTGTTAAGTGGACCCCGCAGAATGCTAATGTCTCCAAGCTTCCCCAGCTTCCCCCTCTCGGTGCCTCGGTAGACCTGTCTTAGTTACTTTTTTGTTGCTGGGACAAACTACTCGACATCCACGACCTAAGGAAGACAGAAGCCGGGTGGAACAGGAGCAAAGTCTGTAGGCTCGGGCATGACGGTGCCAAGAATAAGCTGTAACAAGGTTTCTTCTTTCTTCCTTTCCTTAGTTTAAGCTGCCAGTTGAGCCATCAGGATGGGTGTCCCTCCTTCGCTTTCTGGCCCCTGTGGCCCACAAGTTAATAACAGACACCTGAGAGCTCTGCCCTGGGCGGCCCTCCCTCCCCTGAGACTTGCCCGAGACCTGAAACCGTGAGCTAAAAAAATTTCTCCTCCCTTAAGCTGTAGATGTTGGGTATTTTGCCCCGGCAATAAGATAGTGACTGGGACAGTCTCAGCAAGTTGACGGGATCTTTCCAGGTCACGCTCCAAGTCTCTGCCCCTGCCAGCCAGGCCCCACCTCCCAGCAGCACTCAGTGCCACATTCATCCCACTACATCCCAATACATGAGGCTTTGGGGAACATTCCAGATCCAAACCGTGGCAAGATTCCATCCTGTGGTTGGCCCTAAGACTTAAAAATTATACTCTCCAGATGAACTAAGCAGTAGTTACTAATTAAAAAAAAAGCTAGAGTAGCAGAGCGTGTTGATGGGTACCGATTGTCGTAATTGGATCTGTACCTGTGAGGTGTTGGTAAATTTTGTTTGGGAAGTTGGGAGACTGGGCTTCTATAAGTCACCTCCAACATACTGATTTCTGTCTAGTTGCACAAGATATTTGGAGATTTTATGAGTAATTTTATCGTGAATTTTTTTCAAATGTATGTTCAGAAGCAATAAAGCCAATGACCAGACCAGACTTTTCCCTCCATCTAGCCCATCATGTGTGCCCCAGACCTGTCCACTTCAGACTGTATGCTAAAGTGCTGGGGCAACCAGAGCGCCCGTGGGGTTCCTCATAGTTCCCCTGGGAGGCCCCTCTGGAAGCAGGCTCACACCCCGTCTCCCCAGAGGGGCTCACTGGTTAGATTCTTGGAGAAAAAGAAAACAAAGGCATCTTTCATGTGGCCCAAGGCAGCCTTGGCTTAGTAACCATGGGGTGGGAGAGGGAGTGCGGTGTGGGGCCCACCTGGAGTGAGTCCCAGGCCTGTTTCCTGATGGACCCCTGAGCTGCTCACAACGGATCTGAGCCTTCTGCACAGGAGTCCAGGGTGAAGAGCTTGGTGGGAGGCCTCCCTGTCCTACCCCACCCTTGACTCCTCTGCATGCTCCCCGCCTGGGTCTCTGAGGTGGGTTATATGAAGCTGATTCGTAAGAGAAAACTGTAGACATAGTGACACTGGTGGATATGTGAGGTCTGCACGTGTGCGGAGGCCAAAGGGGGGCCTACTGCAGGGTGCTTTGTGACTTTGGACTCAGGCTAGGGCTCAAAGAAGGGATGCCGTGGCAGCCGGACTTCTGGCTGAGGGTGGTGGGTTTAGTGGTGTTACTAAGAGGTGAGCCCACTGGGCTGGGCCGGGAGCCAAGAAGCTGCAGCCTCTGCAGTCCCCACTCGCGCGGTCCATGGTCACGGCTGTTGTCTGGCATTGGTGCGTGGAGGACAAAAGCTTGGTCTGTGTGGCGTGGGTCTCCATGAGAATCGGTTAGAAGTCTGCCTGTGTGCCAGGGCCTTCCTGAGCGTGCAGTACCTCTTGACGCAGGCAGGGCCCTGCCTTCCATTCCGGCCCCAGTGTTCCACACGGGCCCTCCCAGCTCTGACCTGACTTGTCTCATCCACTCAGGGAGAAGCCGTCCTTCTCAGGGTCTTTGCTGGCGGGCAGCCAGGCGGTCCCAAAGCTTCTCCCCACCAATGCGCCGGGGTGATCTTCGATCAGGCGGGATGGGCTTCAGTGACCTGTTTTCTTGGAGTGGTTGCTTCGTCCCGGTTGTCTCAGTTTCTTGGCTGTGTGGCCGAAGGTCCGTAATGACGGAATGGGTTCCACTCTGCACGTGGGGTATGGTTTATGAAATTCAGGACAAAGCTCAGGTCGGGAAGGGCCCTCATCCAAAGCACTCTCAGGCTCTGCCACTGCCCCTGGCGGCATGTGTTCCCAGCCCAGGTCAGCCCTGTGACGACACAGCACCTTCTTCTGGGATCCAGCCGGCACTGCCTGCTGGCCCATTCAGTTTCCTGTGGAGTCCACGAAGCGCCTAGGTATGGAAAGTGGGGGCACAGAGAAACCTAGGGAGCAGAGACAATGCCCAGAGCATACAGAATCCATTGTGTGCAGACAGCTCATGTCACAGGGGATCCCTGTCTTCTGGGATCCAGAGATCCCCCTTATCCCTTCAGGAAGTGATGTGAGCCCCCTGCGAGTGCCCTCTGCCCACTGCAGCAAGTCCAGTGTCGCTTACCTCTAGGGGGCTCAGCTTGTCCGGCGCCACGTGCAGAAACACTGGAGAACCAATGACACAAGGTGTCCTTAGTCCAAGGTGAAGCTGCTAGTGCTGCCTGCTGCTGCAGGGCTTAGCACGACAGTGGGCACCCCAGGGCCTGGCTGCAGCGAGGGCCCAGCAGGCCAAACAAGAGGGCCGCGCCCATTCTGCCACACGTTCGCGTTAACACCACTGTGGGCCAAGGAAGATGTCTTCGTGCCCAGGGAGATGTGGACAGGGACATGGGGACAAGCCAAGGCCTGTGGCTGGTTCTGTGTGCGACTGAGGCCAGCTGACATGTGGGCTCCTTGTCCGATAGGCCCCATCTCCTGGGGTCTGAAGGATGCGATAGCACCTATCGGTTAAGTCAGGGAGCAGCAAGTCCTTAGGGATGAGTGTAGCAAGCAGCAGGCCTGGGCTAGTCGTGAGGACTGGTCAGTGACTTCCCGGGGGTCCTACATGAGCAGCAAAGCTCTCTAGTCCCGTGGTTGTAAAAAGCTCTTATACAAATTTTTTTAAGATAACAGGATTAGCCCAATCTAAGATTCTGACTACAGCATCGCCTTCCTGGCTTTTAGATGGCTCCTCTGGATTGGCCCTGACTAGGCTCCACTGGCCGATGCTGATGGCAAGATCTCCTGCGGTTCACGCTGTGATATTGAACTGAGGCTCAGGGAAGAGCACTTTCTTGGAACATACCGGCTTGAGTGCCATGCCCAGCACCACAGACAGACACACGTCTGTCAGACCTGCCGTGGGATGATGGAGAGGAAGGGGCCTAACTTCCGTGTGTGGCCAGTTGTGGCCAGGAAGCAGGTGTTATCGAGATGGAGCCCACTGTCCTTGGGCACCTGCAACCCCTCCTGCCAGCTGTGCACAGAACCTCAGTGTTTTGTCCCTCTGTCACTCAACAGATACTGTTAGTATTGCTCACTCCGCAGGTGCCACAGCACAAATGCCCAGTCCTTGCCTGGGCCCCTGCCCTGTGAGCCCTGGTACCCCAGGCCATCTGAGCCCAGCACAGAGCTGCCTGGTTCAGTGGCAAGTCGAACATTGAACCTCAGCCAGTTTGAACTCGTCCATAACATTTGGAAAGGAATACAGATAACAAGTGTCTAATTAGAATACTTAATTGATATTATTATATAAAATTATGCTTCGTGCTAAATGATACTGATTTACAAAGGCCTTTCTTCCTGCGTTTCATGATCCTTCTTTGTTCAAACACTTCATATGCAGCTTTGTTACGGCTGTTCTTCAAGTGATGAGAACTTTTTATTAAAGAAAAGCTTACACACTACAGTGTCACCTGCCATTGGTGAGCCCCAGGACGGGCCCACCGGCGTTACCAGCCGCCAGCAGTGCCAGGGTCCCTTGAGCCCGGCAGCCTTCTCGTCACCTGAGGGGCCGTCACCTGACAGCTGCCGCGTGGCGGCTGGGCCTGGTTTGGGGCAGTGTGCCCTCTGGCTTCAGGACGCTCTCCTTGTTTGGGTTGGTGGCTGCTTCTCTTGGTGCCGCGTTCTGCCTGTCATGTGAGTGAGAACACGGCTTACCTTCTTCTGGGGGAAGACTTCCGAGTCGGCTCAGAGCTGCCACTGTCCTGGATGCTGCACAGCACGCGCTGCGTGTCTGTGTGTGCAGCTGCTGGGGTAGCTGGGCTGTGGGACGGGGAGCGCTTCCCAGGCGACCTTCTTGGGCAGTGACCAGCAGCATGTGGGGACTGAGGAGTTCCACACCACCCAGCCCAACCCTTCACGCAGCCTGTTTTCACCTCAGCCGTGCTAATGCGTGTGCAGGCTTTAGGCTGTGCTCTAGGGGTGCAGCTTTCTGATGGCTATTGCTTTTTTCATATGATCTTGGCTGTTTGGACATCTCCTTTGTAAAATGCCTGCTCAGGAATTTGCACGGTTATTTTTAGACCGTCTGCCTTTCCTCATTGATTCATAGAAAATTAAGAAGTATGAATTCTGGATGTGAAGGACTCATATAATGCAGAATTTAGGCTATGAACTCTTGATCCTCCTGCCCCAGCTCCCCAGAGTACTGCGATGACAGGTGTGTGTCACCACACCCGGCCTGGCGCGGACTTGTGTGCACGGCACGAGCCAGACCAGGTTAACTTTCGCCACATGCTGTCCACTTGTCTCAGCTGGATTTATTTGAAAAGACGGTCTCCCTGCTGACTTGCGGCTGTGCCTCTGCTGGGGACTGTCTGCCTGCCACTGGCCCCTGGCCTTGGTGTTCTGTTTTGTTGGCTTCCTCGCCTGTCACTGGATCAGGACTTCATGTCTGTGTTGTCCCTGTGAATCTGGGGGCCATGACCCGCAAGTTGCTTGTCTTCTCAATGGCCTGCAGGCTGGACCTGGTAGCACAGACCTGCCGTCTCTGTACTCCGGGAGGCCAGAGCAGGAGACTTGAAGTTCAAACCCGGCCTGGGCACCACAACAACTTGGAGAGCCCTGTTGCAAAATTTAAAAAGTAAAAAATAAAAAGTGGCCGGGGGATGTGCAGCTCAGATGAAGGCCCTGGGTCGGAGCCCACCATGTGCGTTACCCAGCCTTGCAGCTGTCCAGAGCTGCCTTTGCTCATGTCTGAGCTGGCTGAGATACCACGCTGTTGGAATCTGTGTGAAATGCCTTCATCAGAAACGTTATCACAGCCCCAGGCTTTCCCTGACACAGCCAGTTGGACTTCTAGAAGGGCTGTGCTTGTACATTTGACGTAGCCACTGTTGCCTGTTCTCTGCATTCTTGGGGCCAGTGCTCCAGGTGTGTTTAATACAACTTGGTTTGTTTGCCTGTTAAAAAGTCATCTCTTTAAGATGAGTGACCTCTTTGTCCCTGAAGCCAGCATTTAAATGCATGAATACCTGTGAGGCGCTTAGCATGACACCTGGCATTTAATAGAGTAGCAGAAGTGACAGCTGCCATCATGGCATAGCCATTGTGTGACCCGCATTTCCAGGTTTCCAGTACAGCTGGCCACAGGATGGGTACACAGCTGCCAAGAGGACAGGATTGGAAAGGCTCAGGGGAATGGCGGGAGGGCGGGAGGTGGAGGGAACAGACATGTCCAGTTGGTCAGAGATCCTGTGGTACAGCGGAACAACACGAGACGGCTGAAGCCACAGACGGAAGAGGAAACGGCGGGCACGGTGATGGGGAGGGCAGTTCCACGTGAGTAAGCACACCTGAGAGCAGAGAGGGAGCTGTGCACCAGGGCAGGGCACCACCGGAGGACGCCAGGCCATATGGCACGTCGCCCGCCTGTGGGGACTGTCTTCCCGAAGGGGGCTGTCACGTGCCTTTTCAGAAACTGAGACCTTGCGCAAATGGAAAAGGCCTGAGCTTATAGGGCCTCCAAGTGGCAGAGTGACCAGACCCCACCTGACAGCTCTGTGGGCAGCTTCGCACCGGGAGGGGCATGCTGTTGGTAACGGCATGTGGGACTTTTTATCAAATTAAAAAATACGTCTGTAGCATATAGACGCTCCCCTTTGACAGCAGTGTAAACGGATGTGTCACATAAAGGTAACCGAAAAGATGCGCGTATGTTTGAAAATTTAAAACTATGCTTCTAAATAATGTGTGGGTTAAGAAACTATAGTGCTGCATAGCCCAGTGGTAGATGCAGCCCGTGTGGTGGTCAGAGAAAAGTCTGAGGCATTAAGGGCATATACCTGTCAGCCAGGTACAGCCCTAAATCCAGGTAACTCGACCGAGAAGCCCTGATGAGGTTAAGGGCGTGCCTGGCTTGTTTGGAAGGTACACCCTGAGGTCAGACACTGGGAGCGTTTCTGTGGAGCCAGGGGTAAGACAGGGATGTCATGCCCAGTAACAGCGGGACACGTGCTGGGGGTCTGGCCAGCACCGAGAGACAAGAAAAATAAATAAGTTTTAACACTTAGAAAGAAACCAAGTGATTATCCTTCCCAAGGCGTGCTGCCATGTAGCTGCAGGACCAAGAGCAGAGCAGCAGCCAGGCCTGGCGCTTGGGCTGGTGGGTCCGCAGGATGGAAGTGGGGGCTGTCCTGGGTGGCGCGCAGGCGCTGGGGATGTGGGCGCCAGCGGTGCATGCAAACCTTCCGAGGGACAAGTACCATGTTACAGGGAGGATCATCTCTGGGGAGGGAAGGGATGGGACCAGCATTTTAGGTATTACTAGAGGGTTTTTTGCATTAGTATTTAAATTTTTTAGAGGAGAAAATATTTTATGGATTGCATATTCAAACAGGACACACACACACACACACACACACACACACACACACACACACGCATGAGCTTTGCTGCCATATTCCTTTCAGCCTGTATTATCTCAGTAGCTACTCTGTGGAACGGTTGGGCCCACTTGGTAACTGATGGCACAGAAGCCCGCTGCATTCCTGGCGCTGTGGCACAGCGTTTCTGTGACATCCACACAGTCATCTCCATGGCTTCGTGGGAAGGTTAGGTAGCTTGCTAGTTACTTAGGAGGCAATAGAGTTTTTCCCAGATCCTTTTGGTCTGTGCCGTGTGATCAGGGCACCATGACTACCCCTGGCCCTTACGGTGGCCGTGTGGGCAGGACTCCATCACTACCACTGCTTTACAAAAAGGTGAGGGTTGCCCAGCTAGGCAGAGGGACACCCAGGTTCCCAGGCCTGTGGCTCCAGACCCACACTGCGGCCATTCTTGTGCTCCAGGGGAGCCGGGCTGGAGAATCCACTCAGACCAGTGGAGTGTGAGGAAGACAGTGTGGGTCAGGAGACGGAGGCCCCAGCACACCCACCCCCGCCCCCTGGTTGGGGAGAACACGGAGGGCAGCGGGCTTCCCCAGCCCTGTCTGCTCACCCCAGGGATCCCACAGCTCTACAGATCCTCACGTGGACTTTGTGGGAGGGTGCCAGCCCTCCAGACAGGCACCGAGTCATAACCCCCACTGCGGAGTCGGCAGACCCGTAAAAGCCGACCTTGGGGCAGCCAGGGTGTTAGAACTCCAACTTAGAACAAGTAACATTTTAAATTTGACTGTTTGATACCAGAAGTCATGTGAAAGGTATGAAAGTGACCTTGTGTTTAGTTTGGCACCTAACATACTATCTCATTATTTAATTATGTGAAGCCCTAACTTTCCTAAGAACCTGGGCCTCCGGTCTCCTAAAGCCCACGAATGCCATTTATGCCTCATGTGTGAAGGCTCCTGCATTTACTGCTCGTGTGTGTGCACACGTGTTGCACTGGAGAGTGAGCCCTGGGTCAGCCCACTTACAGGTTTTATTTTGAGACAGGTTCTTGCAAAGGTGCCCAGGCTGTTCTTGAACTTGGGGTCCTGTTAACTCACCCTCCCCGAGTGCGGGGATTACAGGCCTGCGTCACCAGGCCCAGCAACTGCCCTTGTCTAAAAGAGGAAAGAGGCAGCCTATCAACTCCCCCATTGCTGGAGGACGTTTCACGTACCTGCTCGCCAAGGCCGAGGAAAGCATCCTTCCGGCGTCTCCGCACCCTGTAGGTGCAGGTCCTACCCACGTGTCCAGTCACCTGGTGGGGGCCTGCGCCGGTCCCAGGGTTAGGTCCTTCTCCTGAGGCAGCAGAGGCAGTGGTCTCAGCAGGGCCGTGCTGCAGGTCCCAGTAGAAGGTAGATGTCTTCATACAGTAGGCACATTTTATTCATTCAAGTGAGGTGCGTTCGTTTCCCATAGGAGCTGCCCCGTGGGTGGGTAGGGCGGGGGGCTTTTCAGTTCCAGCCAGTGGAAGTGGTGTGGTTAGGGGTCATCTTTGAGAGTTCTGCCGTCTCCCTTTCTCATGGGCCCCAGGGCTCCCTGTGGTCAGAGCCTGGCTTTTCTGCCCAGCAGCCACCCTGGGCCTCGGCAGTGGCCCACGCGTGGAGCTGTGAGCACAGCGTGCTGTGTGGAATCTGCTCCCTCATTCCTTGCATGACACTTCCCACACTGACCCTTCTCAGTCACCACGCTGCCCACTCTCGCGGCCTGTGCGCTATCCTGGCATTCGCCCATCTGCCTGGCATTTCGCACTCCAGAAGGGCCTTGTGTCACTCAGATATGAGGCTCTGCCCGTACGGTGACAAGTCACGTGGCCCTGGTGCCACCTCCAGAAAGCACCCAGAGTAGGTTTCTTCCCCTGGGGCCTGTGTTGGGGGTCCAGCCTTGCTCTCCTGACCAGCAGGGATGTCCATGGGGCAGGTGCGTGGGAGCCCTGAGAAGCTCATAGAGCCAGCTTGAGGTGGTAAGACTTAGTGGGACATTGGCTGTACCCTCCGTGGAGAGCATCTGTGGCTGCCTTTGTTACTACTACCAGCCACGGCTTGGAGGACTGCGAGCGGGCACTGCCTGGCCCTCCTCATGATACCCCTGGGCTGCCCTGGCCCTCAGACACCCTAGTGTCCCTCCCTAGGGTGAGCCCGGCTCCACGACAGCCCGGGCCTGGTGGAGGCCCAGCCTCAGGACTCCTCAGACAGGAAGTGGCTCAGCGAGGTCCAGCTGCTTCTGACCTGACTGGACACCTAGTCCTGGGGCTAGCCTGGGTTTATCACCTCTTGTTGAAAAGTTAGGTATTGTGTTTATGAGACTCAAAATTCAAAATTTTAAGATCCGTAGGGAAGTAACAGCTTAGAAGAGGCATATTTGTTTTAAGAAGTCCTAAGTACTCTTCTAAGTGCTCTTCTGCTGGGTTAATACAGAGTAAGTTGCCGACGGAGACTTCACCCCAGCGTCGGCCGAGCGCGTGGTCACTGCAGCTGCGCTCTGCTCGTGTTGAATAATTCAGGCCGGGTTGGCAGCAGCCGGGCAGGCGTGTGGTGAATTATGCATGTGGACTTCTGCTGCTTTGTGCAGCACCGCTAGGCCTCTCCTGGGGCAGCCTGGGAAGGTCAAGGCGCCCTGCTGAGCTGGCATGGGGTTCCTGGAGAAGCTGTAGTAACTTGCCCTCCTGGGCAGCCTGAGCTGAGGAAGAATGCCTTTGTGTGTGGTCCGAGCTTTTGCCCGAGGCCACCCGGGCTGACCCGGGTATGGATTCAGAGGGGTGGTTTATGGTGAATAGTTGGAAGTATTTGGTTAGATGGCATCACACTGGCTCTTATCAGCTGTACCCAGGTAAAGTCCCTTATCTGTCTGTCACCTCCTCATGGCTGTCGGGCAGGCTGACTCGTATAGTCCTCAGGTATGTTTGCTGGGCACAGGGTGGTCCTGCCGGCATGTGGCGGTTGTGTGGCGGCTGCGGTGAGAGGGAGCACCCACCCTGCTTGGGACGGAGGGTTGGGTGGGAGGTGCGGGAGACACGGGTGGTGCTCGGCTAAGGCCGTGTGCCTCAGAGTGAACCGCGGGTTTCCTAAGGTGATTAGTGAGGTTTGTAGCGTGTGATCCACAGGGCTGACCTCTTGGGACGAGTGTAGTAGCGTTTCCAGTTTCCAGCAAATCAAACAGATTTTCAGAACTTTCTGGTTGCCCTTTACTTCAAAGGAAGGAAGGAAGGAAGGAAGGATGGATGGAAGGAAAGGGACTTTCTAATCCGGGAAACATTTCCTTGACAGACACTGGTCAAGCGAAACAAAAACGCACACTGATAAGCAAAGCCCGAGGCACGCACTGGGCGGCGTGCGGTGCTGCCGGGGCTGCCGGGGCCTTCCTTCCTTGGCCTAGAAGGCGGGTGCGGGGCTTCACCCAGTGCCTGCTCTGGGGGTCAGGCAAGTAATTGAGCAGGGAGTGTCTGCCTGTGTCTGGGGTGGCATCACAGTGGCGCAGGGCTGCGCCTGTTCCCATGGGGCCGTCCTGACTGCGCTGTTTGGCATGTGCCGACCGTGGCTCGGGAATGGCTGTGGTTTACGGACCGCTCAGCTTGCGCTGATGTGCCCTTGCTGGAGGAGGTGAATTTCTCTGTGTTGGACACTGCGGGCAGAGGTGACTGAGGCTTCGGATCCTGCCTCAGTCATGCGGCTCTTTTATACTTTCCCATAAGCTGTGTGCCCGTGTTTTGTCCAAATGGAGACCCGGGACTTTCAGTAGGAGCTGTTGGGATGTGGGTGTCCCCGTGACCTCTGTAGTGGCCGGTGCCTGACCTGCCATGAAGCTTGGGTGTGACCCTGGAGACCTGGCCGTCCTCAGGGAGTGGCAGGATGCTGCTCCACCGCTGCCAGGGCCGGGCGGGGCCTTGTCCTGTTGTGGTCCCTGTGCCAGGGAGGTGCGAGCAGGGCATCCGCTCGGGATGCCGGCCTGAAACGTCTGAAGGAGGCTGCGCTGCCCCCACCTGCAGCGTGCCGGGAGCCCCGCCATCCTGGCTCCTCCTGTGCTGCAATTCATCAGCAGCTACGATGGTGGGTCCTGTGTCCTGCCTGCACAGGCCCTGGGCGAGCCCCAGGACGGTCCCCGGGTGTACGCTGCACTCGAACCTGCACCCCCTTGGGAGCTGATGTGACACCTGTGCCCAGGAGACCGAAGGCAGGACTGGCCCAGGAGACCATGCGGATGTCCACAGGGTCCCCCCCCCCCCCCCCGCCCCGGTGTAACTTCACAGAGCCCAGCACACCAGGCAGCTCACTGTTTGCTTTCTCCAAGATGTGTACGTTTCCTTATTCATGAGACTTCCAGGCTGGCAGTGTTGATCTGGGAGTCTTGAAAAGTCATTAATGCCGGCCTTCGTGGCACAGGCCTGTGGTCTCACAACTCTGCAACTTGGTGAGACCCTGTCTCAAAAGCAGAAGTAAAAATGGGTTGGTGGTGTGGTTCAAGGCAGAGGTCCTGGGCTTGGTCCCTGACACCACACTTGCACAGAGGGCACTGGTCTTTAGCAGATTCTACAGAAACGAGCCCAGAAACGAGCGGGTGTCTCCCCTTACACATTCCACAAGGGCTCATTCATCCCCAGGAACACCGCCCCTCCTCACCTGGGCCTCTCCAGCTGGCCAGCCTGGTGTCACAGGACAGACAGGAGCCCAGGCAGGGTGCTGGCTGGGGCTGCCTGGAGGGCTGCACTTCTGTGTGGAGAGGTCCCCCTTCTGCGGCATCTTGGTGCCCAGGCAGCAGGGCAGATGGCTGTTGGGCAGCACTGCATTTGTTGCTGAGATCCAGACACCTTGAGGAACTCTTTTGTGAGTCTCCTGGGCTCTCTGCAATTTTGCGGCAGCCCCAGACCCACGCGTGTTTCACATCCCTGGTGACCTGCCTACCTGCCTGGTCCCCCTGGCCAGCCCCCCACCCCCCAGGGAGCCAGAGGGCCTGTGAGGGAAGGTGCTGCAGCCACCGCTTCATCTCAGGTGCGACCCGTGCATCTGAAACCCTCCCTGTGCTGGTGTGTCCTGGGTGCGTGTGCGCGTATCAACGTGGCAGGCGCAGCCCCACCCCGCAGTCTTCATCACCTCTGGGAAACGCTGGGAGCACAAGTACTCTGCAGAGATTTTATAAAGTGAATTTCATTTGTGAGGATCGCCTCACTGAGCTGGTGACCCTGCCGTTGGCACAAGGAAACCTGAGGTGTGGGAGGACACGTGCAGGGCTGCGTGGGCTCCAGTCCTCTCGCCAGGGCCTTCGCTGTTGCTGTCTTTGGAGCCCCAGTCAGGCTTCTTGTGCCAGTGCTGACAGAGCCCCACCGGACTGGATGCCCCTGACCATCGAACTCTGTGCGGTTTCCACAGTATCTTATTTTTAGCAGTAAGTCGTGTGTGCTCTCAGGCTGGGACTCAGAAGAGGTGTCGCCACCTGGCTCCATGTTCAGTGTTTGCTCCCCAGTGGGTGCCAGCACTGCTGCTGTCCCCAGCTGCTCTAGCCTCACACACCTGTGCTGGCTGCTGGTGCTGAGCCTTCTCCTCTCGCTGGTAGGCAGGTGCATCTGTTTAAAAGCTGGCTGGGGCTCCGGGACTCCAGCAACTGTGTATTTGGTTTTAATCCCTGTTTCCTCCGGAATCTCTGCTCAGACTCCCAGAGCCCCTGCTCGTGGCAAATCCACTGGCTTCCAGACAGTGTGCGGCTTAAACCCACCTGTATGGATGCAGACTGGGCAGGAGCCTGTTTCTGCTCGGCCGCCATCACACTGTCCTTCCGCCTGTTTGACCATTCGCTCCCTTTCTCCCTGCGTGTAGGTGGGAGGAGGACAGCCCTTGGTGTGCGTGGGTTGCGTGTTCCCGCCGCTTCTGATCCACCCTCCACCTGACTTGGTGTTATTTTCACATGGTAACTCAAGTCTACATGCTGTTTCCCTCCGGGAATTCCTCCTTGAGTGGTTCAGAAAGTCTGAGTGGTTCAGACTCTGGGAGGCAGTTCTATGAGTTCATCTTCACACGCATCATCAGGCTGTGTGCGGTTTACCTCCGTGAGTGCAGAAAGGATGGGTTCATTTGGGGGTGGGCTCCCCACGAGGCCCCTTCCCTGCTCCCATGGTCCTGACTGTGTTAGGCAACCAGCGCTTCTTCCTGGGCTGCATCCTCCTTCTCAGGTATACCTGCTTTTTGCCCTAAACCCACCGCCTTCTGGGGCCTGGTGGCAGAGAGAGTTGGCCCGCCCTGTTGCCCCTCTACTGGCGTGCCTGTCTTTCCCACCCAGTTCCCACAGGAGTTGTTCACCCGTCTCATCTAGTGCTCCAGTGTCCTTGCTGCAGCCCCACAGGACCCCAGCCTCAGACAGGAGAGGTAGGACTGTACCTACCACTGTGGAAAGGGAGGACTTTCCTGGAAGTCCAGGATATCAGGATTCTCTAAGCAAGGCATGTCTAGATGGTTCCACAGATGTCACGTGGCAGAATTGCCCAGCACAGCAACAGCCCTGTAAGGTCCTGGTTCCAGCAGTGCTGATCACACAGATGGTGTGTTTCTCTGGGGAATCCCAAGTCTCCCAGGGGAGCCAGTGGGGCCTGTGTGCCAGTTCCCTGCCAAAGCCTTCTCTCAAGCCCTCAGGCATACTGGTGGCCAAAGTCATATATATGTATGTATGTATATATATATATATATATATATATATATATATATATATATATATGTATGTATGTTTAACTAACACATACAACATGGTGGGTGGGTTCTGGTCCTGTTATGTAACTTCGTTGAGTCTTACTTTTTTGTGTGTGACTTTTTTTCTTTCTCTTTTAATCTACGTTGAGTGTTGGGTGACTCCTGCCAAGCCCTGTCTCTGCGTGCTTTGCCCGTGTGCCCCAGGGAGGCCTGTGGTCAGGTTACTGGCTTTGTCGCTGGCCTTAGAAGGCACCTTTCTCTGGGCTTGGGATGCAGACACTGTGGCCTCCCTCAGGGCCTTCCGTGCTCTGGGTTGAAGCTGGTCCTGGGTGGCAGGCACGGTGCGCGTTCTCAGGGCCTCTGTGGACTGCTCGTGACCGGGCAGATTTAGTATGGCTGCCTCGCCTCTCTTCCCATCCTGGTCCCTCCTGGCTGTAGGGCCTTGGCTATGGTTGGCCTGCAGCTGGAGCCTGCGGCCTAATCCCTGGGGACCTGTCCCATGGCCGTGACCCACGGCATGGCTGCTGGTGTCCTCTATCCTGCATGCGGGGCAGCAAGTCCCGTGTAGCTGGCTACAGAGAGTGGGTGCAGGGGCCAGGTGGGAGCGTGTGAAGTAGTCACACCGGAGCAGACCGCAAGCATGGGGTGCTCCAGGGGCCACGGAGTGCCCAGGGCCTCTGGGTAGCACAGGTTAGCGGTGGCTTCTGCCACCCTTGCCTCATTCCCAGCAGCCCCCATGGGACACGCCCTGCTCACATACAGGAACGTGTTCTCTAAGAACGTCCGTGGGCTTCAGCTGCCTGCTCAGGAATGGGGACACCACCGTTCTGCCCCTTGGGGAGGACAAGGTGGCGCTCGGAACTTTGCAACCATCTTCCCTTCTCTTAATCTGGGTTGTGACCCCTCCTCGGGGTCACCACCAAGTGAGCTGTGGGTGACGTGAGGCTAAGAGTCACATTTGGGCCTGTGTCTGACCATTTCCCCGGAGGAACTGCCACGTGCCGAAAAGCGCACAAGTCTGTTGGTCTCTGTCCTCCCATGTCGCCGAGGCCGCTGGGCCGGATGCTGCTCGGATGATTCTGCGCCGGGTTGTGTGTGTCTGGCGCTTTTGCCCTGCAGACACTTGCCAAGTAGCCTAGTTGTTCCTGCTGCTCTTGGGTGCGTGCTAGCTTCTGCCCACGGTCGGCTGCCTCTCCTGCCTGTCCCTGTGCTCACTATGCTGTTTCTAGTGTGTGAGGCCGTGAGCATGCGCACATGTGTGAGCAAGTGCCTGTGTGTAGCCGCATGATGCCGAGGCTGGTCCTGGCCACTGCGGTCTGGTGTCTGGAACTTCCCCATGTACGTGTTGGCGACTGAACAAGTGCTGTAGAAAAGAGAGCCTGTGTGGGTGTCCCGACCTCCTGCAAATGGTCGGGTACCCTGGCGGGAGCGGGCCACAACTGCAGGTGCCTCTCTGCTGGTCCCACAGAGCTGACGGGTGCCGACCTGAAGGACTGCGTGAGCAACAACAGCCTGAGCAGCAATGCCAGCCTCCCCAGTGTGCAGAGCTGCAGGCGCCTGCGTGAGCGCAGGGTTGCCAGCTGGGCCGTGTCCTTCGAACGCCTGCTGCAAGACCCTGTTGGCGTCCGCTACTTTTCAGTGAGTCGGCCAGGGTGGCCTGGGCTCTGTGTGGGACCCAGCGCTACACAGGTTGGCCCAGCCCCCGTAGCTCACATAGCCCCTTGATGGGCGCCTCCTTGCCCCGGGGCCCAGCACTGGGTGGACATAGGGAGCTGGGCCTGCCCCTGCCTTGCAGCTCCTGCAGAGCTCTCTGGCCTGGAGGCCTCGTCAGGAGGGAACGTGGGAGCCAGGTGTGTGCTGCCAGGTCCTGTTGTGGAAAGGCTGCGCTTACCCCCTGGGATATAGCTGTGGACACCTGGGTGGTGGCCCTTGATATTTTGGGGAGCTTTAAATTTACCCTTTGAGGCTCTAGGGCCAGTCCTGGAGGAGTCTTGGAGCCATGGTCTCTGTAGAAGGTGAAAGAGGAGGCTGAGGTTGGAGCTCAGTGATTAGAGTGTTTTCCTCATATGTGCAAGTCCCTGAGTTTGATTCCCCAGCACCATATTAAAAAAAAAAAAAAAAAAAAAGCAATGGTCATGCACGCCTGTAATTCCAGCACTCAGGAGGCTGAGGCAGGAGAACTGATGTGATTTCAAGGCCACCCGGGACTACATACTGAGTTCAGGACCTGCCTGGACCACAGAGTGAGACCCTGTATCAGAAAGAAGAAAAAAAGAAAGGAGGACCTGGGGCCCCGCAGGCAGGACAGGCGCGCTCAGCGCCGGCGCCTCCCGTGCTGTCTTTCCTAGGATTTCCTAAGAAAGGAGTTCAGTGAGGAGAACATCCTGTTCTGGCAGGCCTGCGAATATTTTAACCATGTTCCTGCACACGACAAAAAAGAGGTAAGTGGGTTTTTGCTCATGGCTGAGATGTGGAGGCGGCTGTGGCTGGGGTGGAGCTGGTGGGCTCGCGCTGCCGGGGTTCAGGCCCCCCGTGTGGTAGACAGACACACTCCCACATGGTCTGAAAAGGTCGTTTCTTTTTCAGGATAAAAATTTAAATGTGTTTGATATTTAGGTTTTGCCTAAACATAGTTTGTGTGAATGCTTTGGGCCCAGAGCGCTTGTGGGCAGATGTGCCACGCTTGGTGGGTTGGGAACTCAGGGAGGGGCTGGGGTCTGGAGAGGGTCGGTCGGCAGTGTTCGTGTGACCGCTGCCCTAGTGGCTGCCACTGGCCTGCACCCCTGCGGCCCTTTACCATGGACGACATGCCTGCGCAGCCAGGGGAAGCTTTGAGGCTGGCGACGGCTTGGGCTCAGAGCCTCTCCCCCTTCCCCACCGCTCCTGTGTGACTCCTGTGTGCCTGCTCCCGAGGCGTGGGTCCAGCTCAAGCTTTTGTTGCCCCAAAGGTAGCCACTGGGGAGCAGTTCCACCAGGTTTCTCCCTCGCTTGATCTTTTTTTTTTTTTTTTCCTCTCAACCTGGAAATGTTGTGGGACCAAGAGCGTGGTCCCCTGGCTCCTGGAGCAGTGTTGGGCCTTGACGGAACTCCAGCAAAGTAGGTAGGGATTACCCGTGTGCACTTATACCCTCCTGCTTGTCAGCTTTCCCACAGGGCCCGTGAGATTTTCAGTAAATTCCTGTGCAGCAAAGCCACCACCCCTGTGAACATCGACAGTCAGGCCCAGCTGGCAGATGACATCCTCAGTGCACCACACCCAGACATGTTCAAGGAGCAGCAACTCCAGGTAACACCTCGGGGCCAGGTCATCAGGGAGGCCTGGCCAGGACTCGGGGCTGGGCTGCAGGGTGCAGGGCCCGTGAGTACCTACCTACCTGTGGCCCGGGAGCCAGATCCTGGTAGGTGTGTGCCTGAGTGGGACTGGAGAATTGCAGTTGTCCATGAAATAAGACCTGTACCAGGTCGCCTGGCATTTATAGCTTGTGTGTGCGTGTGTGTGTGTGTGTGTGTGAAGAAAATCACATATTCCTGGGAATGACCTATCCGTGGCACACTTTGACTTATAGTGCCATTACAGGGGAAATGCATTGTGCACTTCCGACCCCTCCCTCCAGCTGGCACACACCATGGCTGACCCTGAGCTGCGGCCCTCTCCTACACCTAGCATGCACTAGCTTGGGAAAAGACCACATTCAAAATTGGAAGTCTGACCAAGAGTGAAAGAAATTATCCCCATTATCAACAAATGGGATCTTGTCAAATTAAAAAGTTTCTGCACAGCAAAGGAAACTATCAAAATTGTAAAAAGAGAGAAAAAATATTCACCACCAACATCTCAGCTAAGAAGCTCATAACTAGAATATACAGGGAGCTCAAGAAAAGTCAGCCTACCAAAATAAAGGATCCTATTGAAAAGTGGGGAAATGAAATGAAGAGGCAGTTCACTCATGAAGAAATGCAAAAGGGCAATAGACACATGAAAAGATGTTCAACATCTCTAGCCATAAGAGAAAGCAAATCAAAACAATGCTAAGATACCATCTCACCCCAGAGAGAAGGGCCTACATCAACAAGTCAAATAGCAATCAGTGCTGGCGAGGCTGGGGGGAGAAAGGAACTGCTGGTGGGAATGTAAATTCGTACAACCACTTTGGAAAGCAGTGTGGAGATCTCTTAAAAGACTAGAAATAAATATCCCCTTCAATCCAACGACACCCCTCCTGGGAATATATCCAAAAGAGGTCAAAACAACACACAACAGAGATACATGTATACCCATGTTCATAGCAGCACAACTAACAGTAGCTAAAATATGGAAGTCACCAAAATACCCATCAACAGACCAGTGGTTACACAAACTGTGGTACTTATACACAATGGAATACTGTGCATCTATAAAGTCCAACAGCGTGGAGGCTTTTGCAGGCAAATGGAAGAAACTTGAGAACATCATGCTTAGTGAAGTGAGTCAGAAGCAGAAGGTGAAACATCGGGTGGTCTCCCTGATATGAGAGACCCAGAGCACAACTCCTATGGAACTTAAAATGAAAAACAAAGTGAAACAGGGGGGTAGGGTTGGGGAAGAGGTAGGTGTGGGGTGGGGGAGGGACAGAAAGAGAGTGGGAAAGCCCTTGTCACCTTGACAAGATACATATGTGCATATAAGGCTCAACTCCATTGTAAACCTTAAATTTTGCACGTATACATAATCAATAAAATGGGGGGAAAAATTGGAAGTCTGATTTCTGCTGAATACTCACGCTTTCATACCATCCTGAAACTGGGACTGCCATACATCTGCCGTCCAGGTTGGGGACCATCTGTGTCTGTGTGGTGGTTTTGGGAGCCTGTGTGCTTAGGCTCGGCTTTATCCGGAGCACACGCCCTCCGGCCTTGTGGGGCCTGCTGTGCCTGAGTCAGAGGAGAAACAGTAAACAGGCTGGAGAGGCCTGGGCTCCTCTGCTGCCGCGGGCTCTTCCCCGGACAAGGTTTTCATGGGCAGCTAAGTCTCCCTGTGTTACTGGCAGGACGTAAGTGGGCAGAAGTTGCTCGCTCTAAGCGTGGTGGGGGAAGGAAGAGTGGCAGCTTGTTCAGAGAGTCAGCTCAGATGGCATCCTGGAGAGCAACACGGAGCGCCCGGGACCGTGGGGCGGCATGGGCGGAGACGGCGCTCTTCTAGGGCCTCTGCTGCCTGGAACCCTGGGTGGAAGCCTTGGTACTTTGGTAACAAGGTTTTGCGTTGCATGTGCTCCCCAGATTTTCAATCTGATGAAGTTTGACAGCTACACCCGCTTCCTGAAATCCCAGCTGTACCAGGAGTGCATCCTGGCGGAGGTGGAGGGCCGCGCCCTCCCCGACTCCCAGCGCGTCCCCAGCAGCCCGGCCTCCAAACACAGCATCGGCTCTGACCACTCCAGCATGTCCACACCGAAGAAGGTACAGGGCGGGGGCCCCATGTCGAGACAGCGCGGCCCTGCCAGAGGCACTGAGTCCAGTGGGCGGGTGTGTGTGGAAGCCACGGACGGCACCCTCCCGGGCCGTGGGACCCTTGCACCCCGCCAGCGTCCGACCGCGTTGCATTTTGCGTTCTGCTGGAGTAACCTGGCCTGGTCTTACGGGAGATTTCCACTTGCTGACAGTTCAGCGGCAAGTCGAAGTCAGGACGGTCCCTGAATGAGGACGCGGGGGACGAGGACAGCGAGAAGAAGCGGAAAGGCGCCTTTTTCTCCTGGTCGAGGAGCAGGAGCACGGGTCGGTCCCAGAAGAAGAAGGAGCATGGGGACCATGCCAGTGGTACGTGCACCAGCTGACCACGTGGGTGGGGCCTGGGAGCCCACGACTGTGCCCCTGTCGTGCTGCTCCTCCCTGGGAACGTCATAGGCACTTTGCTAGGAGACTTGGGAAGCATAGTTAAGTACCAAGAAGCAAACGCGAGGTCGCTTCACTGCTCTACCCGGGTTTTTCCTGGGCCTGGGCCTTTACACGTTTTAAAAAGTACAGTGCCATTTAGGTATCAAACCTGTAACAATTGTGATTTTTGTGGCTATCAGTCTTAAAAGTTGTGCACATGACGAGGTTCCCTGTGACAGGTGCCAGAGAGATAGGACTGTGTGCCCTGGAAGGGGAAGGGCTTGCAGGGGGTGGCCGGGCCACCCCGGGCGCTGGTCATGCCCATGCTGGCCAGTGCTGTTGTGGTGGCAGAGGGGGAGGGAGTCACAGGACTCACCGTGAAAGGCTATGGGGCTGTGTGGACAGATGGGGCCGGGGCCGAGGTTCCTGGGAGCCAGGAGTGTGCCCCCATAGTCTCAAGCCTGGTAGTCTCAGAACCATCTGGAGAGGCCTTTACAGTTTCAGTGGCTGAGTACCTGCCAAAACTCAGACCTCTGATTCTGCCTGGGACCAGGACTGGGAAAAGCTGGGATCTCTTCTTTGGAACAGGGCAGCAATTTGGAGCGCCACTGTCCTCTAGCCCTGACAATCTCTGGAGCCCTGCACAGTGACCGACTTGGGGCTGGCACTGTGGCAGGGTTTCCTGATGTGTAGGGAGACCTGGGATTATAGTCAGGACAGGCTAGTGGGGACAGACTCCTTAGGGGGAAGCCCCAGCATGAATTGTAGCAGGGCACACAGCACTGGGAGGCCCTTGCTGCCCACGGGGCTGGTTGCTTCAGGCCCTTAAACTGTGCTTTGAGATCAGAGCTGCAGGATGGGTGACTGGAAGCCCCTGCCGATCCCCGCTGCCCAACTGGCCCCTGCTGATCTGCTGGTGGGCCACTGTGGTGACCAGAGTGGCTGCTGTTGGCCAGACTTGGGCCCTCGAGCTAAGATGCAGTGTATCTTTGAGCTCGGCCCCTATGGCTATAAAGATGGGTTGGATTCCACCCCAGTGAGATGTCCTCGTGTCCCCCTTCTGTCTGTCCTGTCTATCTGCTTACCCTAAGGGGCCACAGGTGGAAGGTAGGATTTCTGGGTTCAGTGAGAAAGTGAAGCTGTGGCATTAACTTACCCGAGTCTCTGTTTTCCTGTCAAGATGCCCTCCCAGCCAATGGGGGCCTGTGCCGCCGTGAGTCCCAAGGCTCCGTGTCCTCTGCAGGGAGCCTGGACCTGGTGAGTTGCCGCCTTCTCTTGCCCAGGGCCCTAGGCTGTGCCAGCCACTAGTGGATGAGGCCTGTCCATGAAAAACCCAATGTTTGTTTTATTAACTAGGACCTGATGCCTGGGTTCTGGGCCCAGGGCTCAGCAGGAAGGTCCAGGTGGCCCAGGCCTCCCAAGGCCAATGTCCTGAGACCTCTTGAGGAACTCTTTGGTGGGTGGAAGAAGGATTCTTGGAAGGACTTAAATTTGGTCTTAGTTCTTAGATCTTCCTTGTTAACATCTCTTGAACTCCCATTAAGAATGAACAAAATGCTCTTGAAAGCAGGCATTGCTTGGTCTGGCTCTCCCCATACAGATGTTTGTGTTTGTGGGTCTTCTTGGGGCTGGTACCACCTGCCTTGGCCCTGTTGTGCCTGCTTGAGTTTGCCCCTTCCAAGCCTTCCTGGGCCTCCGGGCCACTGAGGGTTAGGACCCCTGGCTTCTAGCTGTGGACTGCTAAGATTTTTAGGGAGCCCACAGCTCGCCATTGCAGTCGTACAGCAGCAGTGCGTGCATGCTGTTATGCTTGGTTACCCCCGTAGGAGTGTGCCGGCTCTTGCCGCCCCCACCTGCAACCCAGTGGTGCAGCACCAGACGTGTTTGTTTTTGCACTGTGCTTCTGGGAAGCTTCTCCCGGCTGACGGCACACTGCTGTCTGACCCTCGGCTGGCTGGGGCTGGGCTATGTCTGTCAGCACCTAGAGGCCAGCCAGCCTGGCATCCCTGGTGACCTCGGGGACTGAGGGCGAGCAGAGCGTGGAGGTCTTGGCAGGGCATGGGCGTCGCCCATCCTGCAGCTGGCAGAGACGACGGAGCCTCCTGAGACAGAGAAGGGGGCTTCTGGGACCATTCCTCAGCCAGCCAGCCAGCCAGCCCACTGCCTCGCCAGTGAGGTTTCCAAAACAGTGTTCACCTAAGGGAGCTAGGTACATGCGCTGGTGAGGGAGATTCCCAGTGATGTCTGCGAGACGCTGCTGCCAGCGTGGACCTCGTGTGGTGGCTCAGAGCCCCTGGACGGCGCCGTGTTCCACGTGCCGCAGCTCGTCCTGCAGCTGGGGGTTCCACCTCGTCGGGGAAGGCCAGCATGGCCTCTGAGTGCAGCCAGTGCAGGGCGCTTCTGCGCACACCGTCACGTGTCTGCAGAGATCAGGGTGTTTCAGAGGAAAATGTGCCCTCCCCTCTGATGGCCACAGCTGACTTTTGGAGCAGGGGCGGCCGTATTCCTTGTCCCTGGGATTTGGGCTTGCCTGGAGCTGCGTGTGGGGCGGTGGGATCGTTGGTCACGGAAGCCGGGTGGGCAGCCCCCTTCTCGGGGGCGCCCACATCCCCGTGATATCCGAGGCTGCCGCCTCCTTCCCCACAGCCGGAGGCTCTGAGGGCCACCGCGCCTGAGAAGGACAAGGCCGTCGCGCACTGCTGCGTGCGCCTCCCGGACGGGACGCCCTGCGTGGTGGCTGTGAAGTCGGGCTTCTCCATCAAGGAGATCCTGTCGGGGCTGTGTGAGCGGCACGGCATCAACGGGGCTGCTGTGGACCTCTTCCTTGTGGGCGGGGACAAGGTACGTGCTGGTCCTGCCAAGCGCCCTCCCTCCCCTCCGGCACGCAGGCGTCGCCGCCGGGCGGGGGTCAGGAGAGCAGCCCCGGTGTGGGTGCCCAGCCGCTTGGGCAGCTGCTCTGCCCAGCGCCGTGGCGTGCCCGCTGTGTGCTGCTCTGCCCCCGCCCGGCACGTGTTAACTCTGCGCTCTCTTCCGAAGCCTCTGGTGCTGCACCAGGACAGTAGCATCCTGGCCTCAAGAGACCTGCGCCTGGAGAAGCGCACTTTGTTTCGGTAAGAGAAACACGAGGTGCGTGTGCTGTGCCCTGCTGCTGCGCCCTCGGCTCCGCCCACCCGGGGGCGGTGGTGCTGGGACGGCCGAGGGAAGTCAGCCCCCCCCCCACGTGGCGTAGGGAATGGCGTGGCAGGTGTGAGGAGCCTGCATTCTCGAACAAGCTGCTCCAGCTCTCCGACCGCAGCAGGAGAGGCAGGTACCCGCCACAGGGGAGTGTGGCTGTGGCCAGGCGGCCTGTCTGTGAGGATGGGGGCCACGTCCCTTGCTGAGCCCTGCCGAGCACAGCAGAATGACTTCACGGACTTGCGCCCCGTGTGGAGGAGGCACCTACTCCGGAGGCAGGACTGCGCCACGACACTCCCCAGGCCTGGCGCACAGGTGGACGCAGGTCTCTGAATGTTCTGTGCCCCACAGGCTGGATCTTGTGCCGATTAACCGGTCTGTGGGACTCAAGGCCAAGCCCACCAAGCCTGTCACGGAGGTGCTGCGGCCAGTGGTGGCCAAGTATGGTCTGGATCTGGGCAGCCTGCTGGTGAGGTTGGTAAGTGTCATGCTGGCCCAGGCCACCGGCTGGGCACTCCACAGAGCACTCCCAGGTGGCTGTGTGCTCCAGATGTGTGAGGGGCTGCACCCTACCTCAGCTGGAGGGGCGTCATACCTGCCACCCATTTTCCTGTTCTTTTGAACGGAAATAATCATCCTTTGTACGTTGGCTGTTGTGAAAAGGATTCACACTTGCCGTGTGGTGTTGCAGAAAACCAAATAAAAAAGCAGCTGCTCCACCCCGAAACATGTTTGCCAATTTGTTCCACCAGCACCCGCCCCGGTGCATGTCTGTTCCGGGCAGGTGCTCTGCTGTGGCCCCCACAGGTGGGCACTGTCTGCTTCCCCGCCTGCCGGCCCCCTGCAGACTTAGACACAGCACCCGGTGGTGTCTGTACCCTGAGCTGCTCCACTGTGTTAGGAAGGAGGGGAAGGAAGATCAGGCCTGCCGGCAGGGAGCAGGCATCCAGCCCCACCCCGTCCCTGTAGTGTCACCTCAGCGCTGTGGGCCAGCACTTGGGCCCAGTGGGGGCTGTCCATGGGGCCATGAGGACCTGGTGAGTGGGTGAGTGGGTGGTTCAGTGTCTTCTGGGCCTCCCTTTCACCACTGTTGGCAGAGCCATGATATCAAGCATCTGTAGGATTTTAATTTTCTCTGGAACTGGCCTTACGATTGTTTGGGTGTGGTGAAGTGGGCAAGAGGAGCCTGTTCCTTTTTCCATTATTCATGGACACCAGCCCTGAGGGTAACCTGATGCCCCCTCCCGTGACAGTTCCACCCAGCCTTGAAGTGTGAGGGGGAGGTGGCCCCCTCCCTCTGCTGACATCCTGAGTGCTGGCTCAGCTCCTGCCTCTGTTTCTCTATCTATAAAGTGAGGTATGGGAAGACCCTCCCTTGGGAATCCTGGGTCCTGTCTTTGCCTAGCAGAGACCCAGTCCTCAGCTTTGCCCCTAGAGCAGTGGCTATTGCCACCTGTAAGTGACCCATCTCCACACTCCCTGGACTGACTGGGAGTCTGAAACACCAAACCACCAGTTCAGGATTGTCTCTCTAATTTTTTATGAGCAAGAGGAGTCTCTAGTAGAGGCAGAGAGAACTTTGACCCACAGGCCAATGTTTAATTCCAATTGTGTAAAATTGCCTGTCTCTGCCCCTAATTTGTACCAGAGGACCCCGCTTACACGCCCTCAGCATGGCATCTGGGCCCAGGGTGGCGGTGGCAGGTGCACGTCACCCAGGTTGTAGTGGCAGTAAGACTTACGCTGCCCTGAGTCAGCACCTGAGAGGGCTTCTGCCTACAGACAGGTGTTGTCGGCATACATCAGCCGCTGAGTGACGGTAGGGAGGGCTGCTGTGCTGGTTCCTGCAGGTGCTGATCGCCCCACCATGAGACTGTGGCGTGAGAGGCCAGCCAGCCTGCGCTGGCCTTACAGCCATGGTAGATCTGAGCTCCGGCTCCAAGAAGTTCATCTGGGCGAGGTGCTTACTGCGCCGTTACTGTTTCTGCTTCTAGAGCGGAGAGAAAGAGCCTCTGGACCTTGGCGCCCCAATTTCAAGTCTGGACGGGCAGCGCGTCGTCCTAGAAGAAAAGGACCCTTCCCAGGGCCGAGGTGAGCATGGGCACTGCTGGCTGTTAAGGGTGCCCCAGGCCTGCGGTGGTTCCCACACTGCGTCTGTCTCCCCCCTGCTGGGAGGAGGCAGCAGCAGAGGAGGGACCTGACCTGCGGGTGCCTTTGTTGCCTTAGAAGGGTGACGTGAGTCCCAGCCTGCCCACCCAGAGACCTCATGCCAGTGCTTACAGGCACCCCATTCCTGGAGGCCTGAGGACCATGCCTCCCATGTGAGCTGATCCTCTGTCCCCTACCCGACTAGTGGACATGAACGCGAGGGCTGTTGTCGGCGTGGCAGGCCTGTGTGCAGCGGCCCAGTGGGTTCATAGCTCTTTCCCGTGGGTACCTCAGCTGTGGCAGTCCTGTCTGTGCTACCCCACTCTCTACCTCTCAGGGCTCAGAAACCTCTGCCTCTCTCAGAACACTGGTATAGGCATCATTAGGGAAAGCCTCCAGCCCTGGCGTGAGTCTGTGGGCAGTGGGTGTTGGAGGGACAGCAGGCATGTGTCTCCTAGAGAGCTTTCTGAAAAGCACTAGGGCATAAGCTGAACAGGGCAGCTGCTCCAGGCAACTCTTGGCTACCCCTCCCACTCCGGAGCTCCAGTCAGGTGGCTTCCGAGGGCTCCGTCTAAGGTGGACACACGGCCTGGCATGGGCACCTGCCTCTCTCAGTGACCCGGTGAAAGTGGGTGCCATGGCCTCAGCCGTGTTCCCATCTTCTAAGGGAGACCTTTCCCTTCCTTAGCAGCCCCCTGCTGCCGTAGGCCTGGTGGTGGGCCTCCAGGGCCCAGCCAGCTGGCCTGCGGTGTGTACGTGCAGGTGAGGCCCGGTGGCACCACAGGCAGGTGCATGCTGGGGTGCGCCCCATGCTGGAGCAACACCGTGGTCCTCAGGGACACCGTGTTAGTGCCTGGTGGCCAGCTGCCACTGGTGGCGACGTGTAGCAACCCTAAGGCTTTCCCACAGATGCACACGCCAAGTGGTATGTGGCGTGAGCTTTCCAGCATCGCACCCTAAAACACCCCAGTTGGGTTCTTGGAGGAGCTGTGTGTCTGCGCGTGTGGCTCCTAGGGGCCGAGTCTCAGGCACTGGCTGACACACGCCCCTTGCTGAAGGGAGAGCAGGCCGCTGTGGCTTCTTCATACTGTGGGCCTCCTAGTCAGCAGGAGCGTGCGACCTTTAACCATCTCTGGTGGCTCCCAAGTCATGTGCGGCTCTTTTGTTCTGTGCCCACAGATGCTCAGAGAGGTACATCGGCCCAACAGAGCCCAGCTGCGAACTCTGGTGCCAGGAACCACTCCGCTCCGGTAATTCCCCCGCGCCTCCCCTGCTCCTCTGGGGGCAGCTCTCGCCAGGGCACGCCGCCTCCTCGGCTCCCCTAGCAAGCCCGACTCTTGCCCAGTCATTGAGACTCTCGGCTGTGGGTTGAGTGCCCACGACGATTGCGGTTTTGTGAGTCCTCCTGGCCTGGCCACCCCCAGCCCTCTTCTCCCGCGGGGGTGCTTTGCTCTAATTGCTGTTCTTTTCGTAACCTGTCACTGTGATTGCCTTTCTGCAGGGCATGTGTGTCCCCTCCCAATGCCCTTCCTTCCTCTCAGAGCCTATTGTCTATAACTGATGCGTTGTGTGTTGTCATGTGTTGAAATGTAAGTAGAACTTTGACTTTCCTTCTAATGCAGGGAGAGGGAAGAACACTAGGCAAGCCTAATTCTATTAAAATAAGAGGAGAAAATGGAAAAAATGCTAGGGACCCCCGGCTTCCAAAGAGAGAAGAATCTGTTGCAAAGATTGGGGAAAAAAAATATCAGAAAATTAATTTGGACGAAGCAGAGGGTATGTGTACTTTTTAAACCTTCCACATTTTTCAATAAATGTACTTCCACTTGCAGTACAGCCTTGAAACCCGCTCTGCCTGCCTGTTGCTGGAGAGTGCAGTCCCTGTCCCGTGAGGCAGTGATGTAACTTCTGTAAAACGCCTGAGCAGGCTGAGTACCTGGCCTCCCACGGAGTCGGGTGTGCCTGTAACCCACAGTCCTGCCTCTTGTTAGCCAGCTTCCTACTCCTCAGCCTAGTCCCTGACACAAGCTGGGCCCACCTAGGTAGAGGGGACAGCTGTGGGGGTCCACGTGGCTAAGAGTCCTCACCTTGCCAGCAAGAGGGAGGCCAGGTTCCCAGCTGTTGGTGCCATGGGTTTGCTGACCTCTGCTGGCCATCAGAGAGGCCCGAGGATGGTCTGCCCTCCGCTGCCAGCCCACATGTGACTGAGAGGGACAGATGAGTTCCTTATTGGATCTTCTTTTTTTCCCAAAATATTTAACAAAGATAAGGATGAAAGTGTCAAATTAGCAACTGTCTCTTTCTGTGGCCTGAGCTGTTGCTCAGGGGCCCTGGCCCCACAGAGCCATAAAGCTCATCTGCCTTGGCCTCCAGGCCATCACGCCCGCCAGCCTGGCTGCTCCCAGCTTTCTGAGAAGCCAGGCCTTGGGGTAGGACCGTAAAGCTCGGCTCCCAGGGCCTCAGGGCCACCATGCAGAGGTGAGACCTGTACCCCGTGAAGCATGTTCATTTCCGAGACTGACTGGAGTTTGGGATTTTCACTCCTTATAGTGTAATTGTGCTAGAATATAATTTAAATACTAGAGAAAGCTCAGTTCAGACAATCTACACTTTACATCGTGAGCTTGGGTTACACTGAAAAACGCAACCTGGTGGAGGAGGATCCTGGAGAAGCCGGTGACTTGTGGTATGCGGTGCTCTCCGTGGGCCCTCCACAGAGGTGCTGCCGGCGTGAGGTCCCAGCACTGGCCTCACCCTGGGCGTGTGGCACTGGAGGTGGTCCAGAGGCCTCCCCGGGGCTCCTTTCCCGTTCTGAGAGCACACCTTCTGCCCAGCGGAGGAGGGAGCCTGAGAGGCAGGTGGATGTGGCCCCTAGCAGCGGTGAGGGCCCACTTGTCAGCCCCACCCCTCTGCTGGGACCCCGGCTGCATTGTTCCCAGTCTGGCTATTTCTTCTGCCTTTTCCTCAGAAGGGAGCCTGGGCGCATCACTCGGCAGGGTGTTTTGTTTTTAGGCCTGGCCTTTGCGGAGGAGTCTGAGGGCAGCCCAGAGCCGGCTGTCCCCATACTCAGGACAGTGGTGCCACGAGCTGGGTGAGGTGTGCAGCTCCAGCCGCCATCGTGGGCCTTCCTGGGCGAGCACTCTGTGGTGGTGTGCTGTACTGGCAATCTGTCTAATGGGCTCACTGTGAATTTTCTTCCACTAGAGTTTTTTGAGCTCATATCCAAAGCTCAGAGCAACCGAGCCGATGACCAGCGTGGGCTGCTAAGGAAGGAAGATCTGGTATTGCCCGAGTTTCTTCGGTTGCCTCCTGGTTCCACAGAACTCACCCTGCCTACCCCTGCCTCTGCCAAGGGCTTGGGCACGAGAACTCTGACAGGCCGTAGCAAGGAGAAGATGTCCCCACCCAGCGAGGGCTGGGAGCCAGCCCAAGACTACAGTGGCAGCCCGGCCACCAGCCCTGGCTCCGCCCAGAGCACCAGCTTGGCCCAGAGCCCCCAGGGACCACCTGCAACTACCCCACCTGGGCGGAAGCCGGAGATAGCCACGCAGGTCTGGAGGAGGCCATCACGGGACGGCGCGGCTGGGGGCATCCAGACTGTGGAGGACGAGCACGTGGCCGACCTCACCCTCATAGGGGAGGGGGATATCAGCAGCCCCAACAGCACCCTGTTGCCGCCACCCCCCAGCCCCCAGGACCTGCCAGGAACCCCAAGATCAGGTACCTCCAGGTTCTGACCCTGTGTGTTTGGCCCCATTACTCCAGGCGCAGCTGCAGGGCAGCAGGGCGCCACTACCTCCTTGGCGGTGGTTTCTTGGGGGTGCTTTGCCTTTTCTGCAAGAAGGGGACAGCCAAGGTCCCAGTCCCCCAGAGCAGGTCCCCAGGGCTCAGGCTCTAGTACAGAGCCACTCCTGCAGAGGTACATGCAAGCCACAAATCCGTGCCAGGGGTTCCCAGGTGGGGCTGGGATTTCTGAACGCAGGAGAATCGTTTTTACAACCTGCTGACATCGTTAGTGCTTTGTCTAGGACTTGTTTGATCAGTCAGCTTTGCCCAAGTCCACAGAAGGACCAGGCTCTGACACTGGCCTGTACAGGCGAGTGAGACTGTGCCCATCGTGTGCCGGGTCCTCTGCCAGCACACTGCACTGTGCAATGGCATCTGCCAGCCTTGAGCACATCGGGCATTCCACAGTAGAGCCAGGCTGTGCCAAGTATGTAGAGGTGAGCAACACGGCCAGGGCACACGGCTGACATGAGGTCCTGTTCTACCCAGGGGCTGGCAGGGAGTGCCCACAAGCCTGGTGCCTGGGTACATGGCTGTCCCCACTGTGTGGGGGATGAGCTGCCGTGAGTGCTTGTGTCCTACAACATGTGAGGGTTGTCCACTCCTAACACAGGGCTGGGGCCTGCTGCCTGGGAGACAAGGGCACCACCCGGGCCTTGTGGCAGGCCAGGGTGCCCAGGCCTGGGTCTTGGCCTGGGAGGTGGTTTCAAGTGCATGTTCCCCATGTCTGCACACATCTGGGCACTTAGGAGGGCCCTATGCTATGGGAGGAGGTCCCACCAGGTGGGAGGTGCCAGGGCGGTATCTGCAGTGCAGCAGCCTCTTGCCACGCGCCCTCCTGCCCGTCAGGTGCCCATTTGCAGCTGTCTCCTGTGAGTTCCTTTGTTCTCCCAAGGGCAATAAACTGTCTCGCCACCAAGCTGCTTACAGCCGGCTTCTTCCCCACTTGAAAGTACGTTTCTGCTTTAGCAAACTGTAGATACACTTACTTTGGTCTACAGAAAGGATTACACTTTTCAAGGAAATTAAATAGATTTGCCTTAATGTGCTAATTTTAAAAACATACTGTTCACTCGTCCAAACAGTTGAGCCCTGTGTATGTGCGTCAGAAACAGCTACGGTAGGCGGGGCCTTGTCCTGGGAGTGGGCTGGGTGGAAGAGCAGAGCCGCACGCCTAGCCTGGCTCTGCGCGGGATCCTCTGTGTGGGGAGCTTTCCCGCCTGTCCACCTGTGAGTGTCCTCACCCGAGCCTGGCGACATCCGGATTCTGCCCTGAGGACTGCCCGGCATTACTCTGAGTTTGGAAGGCCGGGTCCCTCGCCACACTCACTAGATATGACAGCGTCCTGACGTCTCTCTTAGTGGCATGGTGGCTGTGCAGCCCCACCGTCTAGAATGTGGGGATGTCCTGTGGCCCGGCCCAGACACTTCACCCTGCACTGCTGCACCCCTCACTGCCAGGTCTCCTCGGCCAGACCTGCTGCCGGAGGCTGCAGGGGCCCTCCTCCTCTGGGCCCGCCCTGCTGACCCTGCGGTGTGGGGGCCAGTGAGAGAAGCGTTGGGGCCTTCCTGGGACCCGGGGAGCTATAGCAGGCGCGTGCATGCATGTGCCTGTGGCCGGTGTGCCGTGTGCATCCCTGTGACATGCATGCTGCCTGGCCTGTGGGGGGCAGGGTGTCTGGGGTGTATGTGTTCATGTGTCTATGTGGCATATTTTGTGCACATTTGTGTTTCATACCAATGCCCATGTCACCTCATGATGAGGAAGAGCCGGTAAAATGCTGTCGTCCCCCCCCACCTGCGACCCTGCTGCAGGCGGCTGTTGGAAACCCCTGCCAGTGCCGTGTTCTTTTCTTTTCCTTCCTTTCTTTCTTTCTTTCTTTCTTTCTTTCTTTCTTTCTTTCTTTCTTTCTTTCTTTCTTCCTTCCTTTCTTTCGAGACAGTTTCCTCCTGTAGTCCAGGCTGATCCTGAGCTGATCCTGTGATCACGTAGCCCAGGCTGGCCTTGAATTCAGGCGGTCCTCCTGGCTTAGCCTCCCAAGTGCTGGGATTACAGGCAAGCAGCAGCTCACCCAGACATCATGTGATGCTGAGGGGTTGAATCCAGGGCCTCGTGTGCTTCGTAGGCACGCGCACCAGTCACTGAGCTGCGCTCCCAGTCCCCCTCCCAGCGGCCTGTCCTGCCTTTCAAGGAGAGAGGCATCCACAGAACAGAGCAGAGTCGGGGCAGAGGAGTCCTCTCCCGGGTGTATCTGGAAGTGGGCTCTTACGGTGGTTTCCATAACCTCCCCCCCTTGTCTGCTGGGGGCTGGTGGGGCAGCCTGCGTGCAGGTCAGGGACAGTGGCAGGGTCCGAGCCCACCATGCCATGTGTGAGCACCTCCTTGGACCCTGCCGAGGTGTGCATTTCTCCTGGGGATTCTGCCTGTGCCCTTGGGACTGCCTGTCCCACAAGTTCCCGCACTCGAAGAGCACAGGGTCACAGCTACTGTGGGTACAGGGGCAGCTGGGGAGTTGGGGACGGACATCCGCAGCCCTCCCCGGCAAGGCCCTGGCTGAACCATCTTCCCCCTTCTCCTGGTTCTGGCTCACTGCAGGCCAGCCTAATAACTACTAGGGGCTGAGGAGAGAGGCCAGTAAGCCCTGCCTTGCCCCTCCAGGAGGGCAAGGTTCCTGGGGCCCATGGTGGGCTGAGCTTTCTGGACCCCGGGAGGGCTGGGCCTTGAGCCACCCTCCCCCCAACACACACACAAGGAAAGGTTCTCATACACCCATCCCAGGGCTGGAGTCCCCAGCCTGGAGGTACATGCCTGAGTATCTCCTATGCCAAGGGCCCCAAAGGGGCATTTCAGATCACCTTGTGGTTCTCAGGCTGTCCTCACTCAAACCTACCACAGGGGTGCTGAGGCCTAGGAATGAGGTCAGGGCTCAGAGCCCTCAACCCAAGGGTGATGACCTGCAGACCACTGCTTTGTGTGGCCAGGGTCCCCGGCACCCGTCTGAGCTTCTGCAGCCTAGCTTGGATCCTGGTGGGCCCTGGCACTGTTCCACACCTGTTGAGGCCCAGTGAGGTTACTGCAGCCCAACCTGGCCCTAGCCCCACACAGAGTGCCTGTGGGCAGTGCCTCTTCTGCTGGTCCCTAGGGACCCTGGCTTTCCCTTGGGGTCTGCAGACTGCCCAGCACTTTCTAGTCCCCGGTGCAGACCCAGCCTTGCTGTCCCCAGTCTCAGGCCTGCAGAATCCCTAAGGAGGGTGGCCAGTGCCCAGGGTGCATCCTGGAGCCAAAGGGTCCTCAGTCCTGACGCTCATGTCCTGCTGAGCCCCGCAGCCCGTTCTGTTGGCCTCCCTGTGAGTTCTTGGGGCAGATTGAGGTTCGGCCCTGCCCTAAACCCCTGGCTGGGGGTGGCAACCCATCTTTCTCCTGCTCCCATGTGTCCCCGATCTGTTCCCTGCCTGCCCTTCTCAAGGGTACCTGCCATGTCTCAAAGCGGAAGCCACCCACCATCAAGTGGCCCGTAATGTGACCTGACTGACCCCGTACCCCTGGGGGCTGAACCCAGCTTCCTGTGGCCCTGTGGCCCTGCGGGGCTTCCCCTGCACCCACCACTGTACGAGCCCTGTTGGGCTGCAGCCCGGGCGCATGCGTGTGCTATCCGAGCCCCGGGGTGAGTAAATATTTGCCACACAAGGAACTTTGGCCCAGCCTGCTCCGTCAATTGGGTCCTGCGCTGGCCGTGCGGGAATCCAAGCTGAGGAAGGGAGCTCAGGCAGTGGGGCGCGCAGCCCTGACGGGTGGGTTGCCGTGAAGGCCGTGAAGGCCGTGGCAGCTGGCAGGGACCCCGCCCTTGGTGCCCTTGAGGGACGCCTGGGAGGCTCCCCAGAGGAAATGGCGGGACCAGACCACACGGAATATTCAGAGTGCAGGGAGGAAGGGAGTGTCCTCTGGGGGTGGGCAGGGCAGAGGGGTGGGCAGCAGGGCCAGACCCCTAGCAAAGGCCATGCCCAGGTCTGGGCCCCGCGGCAGGAGGGGAGGGGTGAGGTAGGCTGACCTGGGCCCAGCCAGGAACAGCCAGCGGCAGCGGGTCAGAGCCTCCGTGGTGAGCTGGGGGAGGCGGTCTGAAGGACGCTGGTTAGGAAGGGGGTCTGGCTCCCTGGGAAGGCGGGACAGCCTGTGCCTCTCCGGCGCTCCAGCCAAGGGCGGGGGCATGATGTCAGCAGGGTGGCCGCGGGGCAGGACAGGATGATGGCGTGGCCACTGTCTGGACATGAGTCACGGCAGGCCCTGTGGACACGACCCAGGCCCTGCCTGGTCCTCACTGTGGCCTGGAGTTGGGGAGGAGTCTGGGCGCAGGGCACAGGCCTTACAGCTGAGTCACAGGCTGGGGCTGCAGCAGCTTCTTCCTGGCCGGGCTGGGCTGAGCAGGCAGGAGCACTCTGGCCACCACCACTCCCACCACGCGGCTGGTGATGCCCACCTCCTTGGTCCCTGAGGAGGCTGCTCTGTCTGTCCCCGTAGGCAGGTGTCCCCTATCCCAAGGGCACGGGCTGCTGTGTTCCCATGAGTCTGTGTGAGGCTGGGTAAGGATAGTAGCCTCCTGTGCCTCTCAGAGCCGGGCAGCACTCAGTGAACGCCCAGGCTGCGTCTCCCTGGGACTGATGCTGCCTCTCTCGGCCCACTGTCTGGCGTCTGGAGCTGAGGGGGACCTGTGACAGGTGGGGAGAAGCTGCCAGTGTTTGTTGAGAGACTGGAGGACTGAGTAGAGTAGCTGCTGGTCTTGTGGCACCGTGTGCTGGAGCAGCAGGTGCTGGCTCTGGAGGAGTCTGGGACAAGTCCCTCCCCTGCCACCGTCACTGAGATACCACACGGGGAGACCACACAAGCTTGGTTGGCGGCACTGCTGGAAGCCGAGGGCTGGGGCCTTTGGGTTTGGGGACCCAGGGCCAAGAGGTGATGAACGTCACAGCCATGGAAGAAGCAGTATCTTCCCTAGAAGGCCTTATCACAGCTGGGAACACAGACCAGGGCAGGTGGCAGAGCCGGGCAGGACCGGCCCTCCAGCCTGGACCCACCGGGGCCCCCAGCCAAGCTGACCCTACCTCTTGCATGCCCTGCAGTGGGTGAGAAGCGGGTTCCACCCTGTTCCAGCTCGTGCCAGATCCCCTGGGCCCCACTCCCCAGATGGGGAAGCAGGTCACGGGAAGGGAACTTCCTCAGTCCTCACCCCAGGCTCAGAGGTATACCCAGTGCAGAGAGGGCCCCAGAATCGAGTCACCCTCCACCAGCACCCCTGGGCTCACCCCTGAGACACACCCATGTGAACATGTCCTTGTCCTTGAGGGGCCAGCAGACAGGACAGCCCAGGTGTGGTGAGACTGGGCAGGAAGGCGGGCCTACCTATCTTGGCATCTAGAAGCTTTCTGGGCAAATCTGGCAGCCAGAAACTTCTGGGGGGGTGGAGAAAGGTTAATTCCAAGCAGCTGCCCCCAAAGAAAGGTCAGCCGGGGAGGGGTGGTGACATGGGGAGCAGGGACCATGGGCAGATTCAGGGGTAGGATGGGAGCCAGGTACAGGTGGCTGGCAGTATAGGTGATATCCTGAGAAAGGGTCAGGGGGTATTCTGCGCCCAGGGGTGTCTGTGAGGGGGAAGATGACCCCAGGTGCTAGGCAGGTGGAGGGACAGGTGGCCAGAACAGGGCCATCTGCAGCAGGGAGGGCTTCTGAGCCGGCCGGGCCAATGACAGTCCCTGGGAGGGATCAGGGCCACATTTTGCAGGGGTGGGGACCTTAGCAGATGGCCCAGACCCACTTCTGAGCCGCGAGGGTCCTGATGGGTGAGTGAGAGGGCTTAGGAGAGGTCAGTGCCCATACTCTGCTGCCTCGAAGCCAGCTGGACCTCGACCACATACCACCTGTATTGTCCTGAGTCCTGTTCTCTGCCACCCGGTCCCATGGCACGAGCCCTACCCCACCAGCCCTGGCCAAGCTCTGCATTCTTGGACGCCCCCAGGATGGGTCACGTGGGAGGATAAGGCGAACTGGCTGGGCTGGGCCAGGCAGGTGACAGCCTTTCCGCTCCCATGACAGGAGGCGGGGCCTGCAGCTGCCGAGGGCTTCCAGTCAACAGGATCATCGACGTGGACCTGGTCACTGGTGTGGCCCCCGAGCCAGGTGGCAGTGTCCCAGGAAGGGCCAGGGCCAGCGAGACCTCTATGTCAGAGCATGCTGGCCAGAGCCCCAGCCCGGAAGAGCTCGCCAAGCCCAAAGCCAGCACGCACCATGCCACTTTCGTCTGAAGCTGCCCCTTGTGACTGTGTCCTGCAGCTCAGCCGGGCGGGCACTTGCCTGTGGGAGCCCATGATCTCTGGGGACACGGAGCAGCGTGGCAGGAGCCACCTGCAGAAGCGAGGACAGCTCTGGCACAGGGACTGCCCAGGGCGCCCAGCCCCCTCTGCCCTCTGTTTACATCATCCAATAAAGCGTGTCAGGACCCGCCTTGCGTCAGCCTCATGCTGAGCTGGGGACACGAATGCTGCCGTCATGGGGGCACACACGGGAGGCCACAGCTGGAGAGAGACTGCACCCAGTGAGAGGCGTGGCTCCCGGGTGCCTGGGGTGGGGCCCCCACTCCCTTCTCCTGCCACGCGTGCAGGAAGGTAGGTCATCGTGAGGACCGGCCAGCTCCAGCCTCCTGCCCCCAGTCCTCACCTCATGTACAGGTCACCTGTCACTCCTGTGTAGGGTGGGGACAGGGTGGGCCGATCACTGTTGTCGCCTCCTGGGCACTGCCCCTCTGACTGCCTTGTCCTGCTCTTGGCATCGCTTAGAGGGTATCTTGAAGAGCCTCACTGGGAAGGGGTCACCTGGGCTGATACCCGACGTCAAAGAAAGTTCGGGAAGTGGGTCTTGCCTGTGCAAAGGCCCTGAAGCCGAGTGAGTCTGACTATAGAGCAGGAAGGCCTATGGATGTAGCAGGACCGCAGTGCCAGGACGGGGTCCCAGTGAGGCCGGGCCAGACCACGTGGAAACAGCAGAGTCTGCCGGAGCCGCTGGGCGCAGCCCGAGCACAGGGCCATGGTCTCGGGTGCCCGCCCCGCCTCGTGTGTCAGAGAGCAGCCTTGGTGCCTGAGAGCGCAGGGCAAGGTCTTCCCAGGGGCTATGGATGGTGCCAGGGTGCGGGCCCAGGGAGCGGTGCTCTGGGTGGGACCGGGTGATGTCAGGCTGGAGGGAGGAGCCCAGCACCCAGCCCGGCTGTGGTACTGCGGGTCGTCCCTGAGTCCCCGAGGAGCTGCTGTTTCCCCAGCTGTGTTCTTGCTGTGTAGTTGGGGTGTCTCCCACAGAGGGAGGCTGGCACTCGGGAGACGGGGGCATGGCAGGGCCACGTGCTCCAGGCCGCCAGATGGGGGCCTCTGGGCTGGGCGAGCAGCTGCCTGGCTGTTAGGTGGGTCCACGGGGCCTGTGTGTGCCTGCGAGATTTAAGGGCCCTGAGGCCACTGGACAGTGGCAGGTATAATCTACAGAGAAGAAGGAAGGGTCATCTGTGCCACAGTCACAGTTGACCAGAAGTCCACACGGGCTCCAGCCCGGCAGCGCGCCGCAGGGAGACAGAACAGCTGCCCTGAGAGGAAGGAAGTGAGCGAAAGAGAGAAACAGTAGGTGGAGGAAGAGCCGCTGCCGCCCGGGCCGGCGGCCGGGAGGGATGCGGAGCAGCTGGCCAGCGGCACCGCCGGCGCGGGAGGGGGGCTTTCCGGCCACCACCACAGGCTTGTCCGCAGCCCCCCACCCATGCTCAGGAAAGGGGCCCTAGTAAGCTCGTTGGTTCACCAAGCAAAGTGTCGGTACAATGGTTGCTCTGGTCCATCTGCTGTGCCCTCTCCGCGGTGACAGGTGCTGGTGCTCACATCTCTCCAGAAATAGCCCCTGGCGGTACTCCCCCTCCCCAGACCATGCCCTGGCCCCAGAACCCACCAGCACCCACACGACCAGGTCCCCAGGGCCCTCTGCGTTCCCAGTACCCTTGTGCCACTGGCATCCAGCCCCCCTGTGCTCACAGCACCCATGGTGCCAGCCTGGATGCCCACCTGGTCTCCACTCTGCCCCCTTCGCACAGGTGGGAAAGTAGAGACCCAACTAGTGGGTTTGGTGTAACAGCAGGGTGACTCCTTGCCAGGCTATTCCACAGATGCTGGAGAAGGCCAAGCCCCTGCCTGCCCTACCCATGAGGCCGCTGGGCATGGGAACTGGGCACATCTGTGTGGCAGCTCAGAATCTGCAGAGAAGCTTCCGAGGCAGTTCTGCCCGCACCCAGAGTTATATGTGGCAGGGTGGGAGGAGTGGAGTGCCAGCTTGCCAGGAGCCTGGGGTACCCGGCCTGTGCTGAGCCTGCTGGGCTGTCGTGATGGGCAGCCGGGGGTGGGGGGGGGGTCTTGTTGGGGGAGGCACCCAACCTGGCAGGAGAGACAGGCAAGGGACTCCGGGGGTCCCGGACACACTGGAGCCAGGCCAAGGCAGCAGAAGCTAGCACTGGCATCCCCTCTGTGCCCGGCTTTGGGGCAAGGCAGCACCCCACCCCGTGCTGCC
Source organism: Ctenodactylus gundi (assembly GCA_004027205.1). NCBI lineage: Eukaryota > Metazoa > Chordata > Mammalia > Rodentia > Ctenodactylidae > Ctenodactylus > Ctenodactylus gundi. The sequence goes on along the minus strand of PVKB01002596.1, from coordinate 171,549 downwards.
CTCTACGTGCAGAGCTAGTGCTGCCCTACCTGGCATCCGTACCTGAGCTCTCTGATGCGGTTGGGGGATGGGCTCACAGACAGAGTAGCTGGGCTGGCATGTGGGCTGGGTTTGGGTTTCAGGCCTCGAAGTGTGCCCACAGCCCAGAGCAGGCTTCCAGGGCCAGGCGCAGGCGAAGGCCGGTGCCGTCCCCCGGGCAGCAGCGGTGGGTGGGGGTGTGGGACTTTCTGCCCACTGCAGCCTCCAGGGTTAATCATTGCCATGCGGCCTTGACCTGGCCTGCCTGGGCCACGCCATTCCCGCCTTCGGCTGTCCCCCACGCCAGCTCAGGAGGAACCATGGGGCGCGGGGCCTGGGTGCCCAGCCCCGGCCCCCCACCCAGCTGGTGTCCGCTGCTGCTGCTGCTGCTGCTGCTGCCTCAGCCCCAGGCCAGAGGAGTGAGTGTGGATGCTCCCACGTGGTGTGGCCCGTGCTCACCGAGCCCACGCCAGGTTCCTGGGACAGGAGCCTCGGGGAGGCGTGGGAGGTGGAGTGTCGGGGGCCTGGGGCCTGACCTTGCTGGGGTCCTTCCCGATGTGGCCTGGGCTGGGCCCTGGAGGTGGGACATTCCAGGCCTCTCTTGGGTCCCAGTGTTTGAGGTGGGGGGCTGGAAAGGGAGCCTCAGAAGGTCACCAGCCATAGCTGCCCACCCAAAATGGACCCCAGCATCCAGCCAGCCTGAGGGCAACAGAGGTCTCCCCAGAGCCCAGTTCTGAGACGTAAGGCCCCAGCGTGGAGGCTGAGTGTAAGGGACGGACCCCGCGGGTGTGGTCATGGCCTTTCTGGCTGCTCCTAGAACCGCACAGAGCCTCCAGGACCTAATGCCACGGCCACGTCTAGGACCCCACTGGCCCCTGGGCGTGCTGCAGAGGCAGAGCCCAAGGGACCCCGAGGAAGAGAGCTCCCCACCGTGGCCACGGTGGCTTCCATCAGGAGCAGCCCCCGGGGCCAAGGTGGGTAGAGGGGGCACCAGGGAGGCGCTCAGGAGAGCTGGGTGTCCGGTGGGGGTCAGGGAGTCCAGGGGCACCACCAGGGGCCCGAGTCCGTGTGGCTGCGAGGTTGGGCATGCGGTGGAGGTCGGCGTGGGGTGCATGGTGGGCACCCCAGCCGGGGTAGGGTGTGTGGCGGGCACCCTGACCCTCCCGCCCGCCCCGGCAGTGTTCACAGAGACTGGCCAGCCCTGCAGATTCCCCTTCCGCTACGGCGGCCGCATGCTGCACTCCTGCACCTCGGAGGGCAGTGCCCACAGGAGGTGGTGAGTCCTATGCCGGGGGAGCGTCCCGGCTGGTGGCACCAGCAGTGGGTGGCTAGAGCTCCCCGGGGAGAAGGAGTGGGCCCTGGGCTGGGATCCCCCATCACCCCTAGTGTTGTACCCAGGTGCGCTACAACCCACAACTACGACCGGGACAGAGCTTGGGGCTACTGTGCCGAGGTAGCCATGCCTTTGGAGGGCCCAGGTGGGTGCCCCGGGCATGGGGGGCACCTGAGCCCAGCCCAGAAGGGGTATCATGGTCAAAGTGCTAAGTGGGATCAGGGGTCTTGCCTGAAATGGAGGTGTGCCCAACTGTGGGGCTGGGAGGGTTAGGGGTTATCAGCCCAGGGAACCTGCCCTTTCGGGACAGCTGGGCCGCTGTGGCCATTGGTGGGACCTGAGCGCCCTCTGGTGGTCATGTTCCAGCCTATGGCCGCACAGGCCAACTAGGTAAGGGTGGGGCGGGTGTCCCTGGGGTGGGGTTGGGCTACCTGGTGTGACTATCTGGCTTCTAGAGCATTGAGTGCAGGCTGGCGGGGCCACTTGCCCAGTGCAGGGGTGGCCTGTGCCCCCTCCCTGGAGTCCTGTGCTTCGGGCATTCAGTGGCCCTGGCGAGCAGAAGGAGTCTTGGGAAAACTCTGTAGACCCCTGGCCCTGCCATGCCATCTGCACGTCCCCAGCCGCCCCGGACCCCTGCGCCTCTGGCCCCTGCCTTCACGGGGGCACTTGCTCCAGCGCCCAGGACCCAACAACCTTCCATTGCTCTTGCCCGCTGGCCTTCACCGGCAAGGACTGCGGCACTGGTAAGGGGGCCGTGGGTTGGGGGGCGACCCCGGGAGGACAGCAGAGCAGGCCAGGGCTGGTGGGAAGGGACGGCGGGGCTCACTGTGCACTCCCCAGAGAAATGCTTCGACAAGACCCGCTACGAGTACCTGGACGTGGGCGACCGCTGGGCCCGTGTTCATCAGGGCCGCGTGGAGCAGTGCGACTGTGTCGGGGGCCAGGCCCGGTGCCAGGACACCCAGCACACAGGTAGGCATGTGGGCTTGCAGTGGGGGGAGACCCTGAAAAGTGCCCTCACCCTAGCAAAAGGCACCCAGTGCGAAGGGGACAGGTAGAGCCCTAAGACCCGCCTGCGGGGTCCGCAAGGCCGCAGCCTAGCTGCCCGCCCGTCCCTAGCCTGCCTGAGCTCACCCTGCCTGAACGGAGGGGCCTGCCACCTCATCGTGGGCACCGGGACCAGCGTCTGCTCTTGCCCCCCGGGGTTTGCCGGGAGGTTCTGCAACATTGGTGAGCCACATCGCCTCCTGCAACTGAGGGGCAGGGTGAAGGTGGCCTCGGGCTCGGCCTCATGGCCTGCCCCGGGGCCCACAGCACCCACAGAGCGCTGCTTTGTGGGGAATGGCACCGAGTACCGTGGCACGGCCAGCACGTCTGCCTCCGGCCTCGACTGCTTGGCCTGGAACTCTGACCTGCTCTACCAGGAGTTGCGCGTGGACTCTGTGCCCGCCGCTGCCGCGCTCGGCCTGGGCCCCCACGCCTACTGCCGGTTAGCACCCTGCGGCCGCCCTGGCAGGCTCCGTCCCGGTGGGTAGGGTGGCTTCCTCGGGCCAGGCGGCTACCCTGCAGAGATGCCCGGGTGCCCAGTCAGCCCTGTGGCTCCGGTGCCATCAGCTGTGCTGATGTCCCCGTCTCCTCCCTGCCCTGTCTGCCCCCAGGAACCCTGACAAGGACGAGAGGCCCTGGTGCTACGTGGTAAAGGACAATGCGCTGTCCTGGGAGTACTGCCAGCTGGCAGCATGCGGTGCGGCTGGGGAGAGGCCAGCTGGCAGCCGGGTGAAGGGGACTTGGTGGAATCAGACCCGGGGGGGCAGCTTCTTGGGGGTATGCCCCAAGACTCTCCTGTAGGGTCTGTGACCATGCCGGGGGCTGTGAGGAAGGACAGCAGTTCCCCAAGTATGCCAGCCTGCGTTCCCAGCCATCAGCAAGCCTTGCTTTTGGGTACCACCCTCCCATGTCACCGATGAGGAAACAGGCTGGGGGGGGGGGGGCGGTGGTGAGCCGTGTGCCCAGAGCAGGGGTAGGCTGAGGAGAGAGCCCGTGCTTCAGATAGGACCCTGCTCTGCTGGGCCATGGTGTAACCAGCGACCTCTGCTCCCAGAATCCCTGGTCAGAGTCCCGCCCCTCGCCCCTGAATTCCTGGCAGTGGTGCCAGGATCCTCCCCAGCCACACGCCCGACCTGTGGTAAAAGGCACAAGAAGAGGACATTCCTGAGGCCACGCATCATCGGGGGCTCATCCTCGCTGCCTGGCTCCCACCCCTGGCTGGCCGCCATCTACATCGGGGACAGTTTCTGCGCAGGGAGCCTGATCCACACCTGCTGGGTGGTGTCTGCTGCCCACTGCTTCTCCAGCAGGTACACAGGGCACAGCCCTGAGCTCACCAGTAGGGCGATGCCTACTCCACCGGCTGGCTCCGCCCTCCGGCCCTGCCCCAACCCCCCACGAGCCACCCCCCTCAGCCTGCCTGTCACCTGTACCTCGCCCAGTCATCCGCAGGCTCCAGTCCTTGGCATTCCGGTTGCCCACGTTGTGTGCACTTCATTGCCCGCCCGCCCCTCCTGTTCCCAACCAGGCTGAGTCCCCTCTGTGCTGGGCACAGGGCTGGGGCCTGGGGAGCCATGCTCCCTGCAGATGGACTGGTGGGCGTGGTCCTCTCCCTCTGCAGACCCCGCCCCACAGAGCGTCACCCTGGGGAAAGGAAGGGTTGGGAACAGGGCCCCTCTGTCATCCTGACCCTATTGCTCAGGTATGGACAGGACCACTCCCAGGCAGGGGTCCCGCTGGCAATGCACATTGGAGACCCTGTCTTGGCCAGTCACTAGATAGCAGGGAAACTGAGGCCCAGCCCATTCAGTGGGCTCCAGAGGTGAGGATTGAGCCTAACCTCTTCCTGCTCCAGAGGCCAGCAGCCCTAAGACTTAGCTGACCAGCTGGGTGGGAGAGAAGGCTGCTGCCCCCTGCCCCCACATGGCAGGGTGTGAGAGGCTCTGGCCTGCAGGAGGGGGTCCTGGAGGAGGGGGCCTGGAAACGGCTCCCCATTCTTAGCCTTCCACTCCCATCACTCACCCCAGGGACAGCCACGTCCAGGGGAGACCCTGGGTTCAGGTCCTGCCCTGCAGAGGCAGACTGAGACGCAGATGGAGGCCAAGGGGTTGAGCAGGGAACCCAGGCTCTGTGCCCTGCAAGAGCTGGGTGGAAGCAGGGCCCTAGGAGGGGGCGTCCTCAGCCCATAGTCCTAGGGTCCCATCCCAGCTGCTCCTTGGTGGTCCCCTCTACCTGTGAGCAGGACAGGCCCAGGCCTTTCCCTGGGCTGGAGGCTGCACCCTCGCTCCGGTGCCTGGCCAGGCAGGGTAGGGTGTGACCTGAGCAGCGGGGGGAAGGCGAGGACTGCCGCTGACGCGCCCCGCTGCAGCCGCTGACGCGTCCCTGCAGCCCCCCCAGGAAGAGTGTCTGGGTGGTGCTGGGCCAGCACCTCTTCAACCGCAGCACGGGTGTGACGCAGACTTTCGGCATCGAGCAGTACATTCCCTACCCGATGTACTCCGTGTTCAACCCCAGCGACCATGACCTCGGTGGGCTCAGGGGCTCTGCGGGGCAGGGAGGTGGGGAGAAGGCAAGGGCTTTTCAGGCTGGCTTCTGACCTCTGACCTCTCTCCTGTCCAGTCCTGATCCGGCTGAAGAAGAAAGGGGACCGCTGTGCCGTCCGCTCCCAGTTCGTCCAGCCCATCTGCCTGCCTGAGCCCGGCAGCTCTTTCCCCTCCGGACACAAGTGCCAGATTGCCGGCTGGGGCCACATGGGCGAGAGTGCGTGGGGCAGCGGCCCTGGGGGGAGCAGTGGCTGCCGTGGTAGGCGTGTCATCCTGAGAGCGCTGTCCCCCAGATGTGAGCGACTACTCCAGCTCTCTGAGGGAGGCTCTGGTCCCCATCGTGGCTGACCGCAAGTGCAGTAGCCCTGAGGTGTACGGTGCCGACATCAGCCCCAACATGCTCTGTGCCGGCTACTTTGACTGCAAGGCTGACGCCTGCCAGGTGATCAGGGCTGGGACCAACAGCCAGGTGGGACATTAGGGAATCTGTTGGCCCTTGGGGCTGAGCTGGACAGGATCTCAACCAAGCAGGGCCACCCCTGGGCAGAGTGAGCCTGCTGTGTGGGTAGGGGCACTCGGGTATTACCCGTTGGAAGGGAGAGCAGCCCCTTTCTCAGCCAGACGGGTAGACTGAGGAAGAGACGGGCCATACGCGTCGTACACATAAAGCCCACCGTTTAGCTGTGGTTAGGGCTGCCCATGTGATGTCAGATCCCAAGGGCCAGACCCCTTTGCCTGGATTTCTGTCAGTCAAATCACCCATCCATCCGTCCGTCCGTCCGTCTGTCCGTCTGTCCTTCCATCCCAACCTAACATTCATCCAGGATTCCTTATCCTGGTCGCAGTCAGGCAGTGACAACACAGGAACTATTCTATGCCCCGTTTTATAGGTGAGGGAGCCCGGAGAGGTTGCGTGAGGGGGTGTGACTGGCCTCGGGTGCTTCGCCAGTTGCTGAAGGAACCAGAGAAGGCTGCGTGGAGGACAGGATGTTTGCCCTTGTCCTGGGAGAGCTGGGGGGTGGCGTCAGACAGCAAGGCAGGCATTTGAGGTGGCAGGAGTCCCATGGGCCAGAACATATGGGGGCCATGTGGTCCCCGTGGTTGCCACTGGAAGCAGATGAGAGCCAGCTGAGGAAAGTGCTGCTGCTCCTGGGGGCCCTGGGGCCACAGCAGGGTGGCAGGGAGCAGGTAACATGGTGGGAGGCCCCCAGCAGCCTGGGATGAGGGCCGGGGCAAGTGGGTGCTCCCGGCCCCAGAGATACCACTGTTCTCTCTCCCCAAGCTGTCAGGCAGTCCTCCTGAGAGTCCTCTGTCCCCAGGGATCATCCAAGACTCCTAATGGGTGGTCTAGGGCTGGGAGATGGTATGGGGGGCTTCCTTCTGGGATTCCTGCCTGGTGTAGCCTTAGTGGTGTTTCCCACAGGGTGACTCGGGGGGACCCTTGGCCTGTGAGAAGAATGGGGTGGCCTACCTGTACGGCATAATCAGCTGGGGCGATGGCTGTGGGCGGCTCAACAAGCCGGGCGTCTACACTCGTGTGGCCAACTATGTGGACTGGATCAGTGACCAGATGCGGCCCGCCAAGCGGCCCGTGCCCCCTTCCTAAGGCCTGCGTGAAGGAACGTCCTGACTTCTCGCCACTGCCTGCCTCATGGACAATAAACATGTTCTGCAACCTGGCCACACTGCCATCCCTGCCACTTGCCGAGTCTTTCTCCCTCCCAGGTCACCACAGTTGGGGCAAATGGCACAGCTTCTCTGGTAGATAGGGCCGTGTGACCCCACAGAAGGGCCAGGCAGGGACAGGTCCTCACTGGAGAGAGAACGGACAGGAGGCACAGTGCCTGCCAGGGCCAGTTAGAGCATGCCACCGAGCCACCTGGAGCAGGCAGGCCTGATGGCTACGCCGGCTCGTCCTCCCCGGGACCCCTTGGAAAGGCTCATGTGCATTGATTCTCGACTAGGGCTCCTGGCAGTGTCTTAAGGTAGGAGAGGAAGCTGATGCCCGAGAGACCCCATGGCAGAGAGAGGGCATTTGGCTCGCGAATGGTAGGTATAGCACCTGGCGAAGGTCCGTGGCCACGGTCAGCAGCAATTCCCCGTGGCCGCGGGGCCGGGTGGGAGGTGGCAGTCTCCCCGGCCTCATCCTCTGCCGGCTCCACAGCACGAGGCTGTGAGCACAGGCAGCAGAGCGCAGTCACACACGGCCACAGCTTCCTCAGGGCCACACACGTGGCCTTCCGTGGGCTGCAGGGCTGGGGCAGGGTCACCCTGACTCAGGATGTGACTGTGCCTTCTTGCCGAACCCTGGCCCCCTCCGGAAGTGCCCTCTGGCTCTCTGGCCTTCCCTCCTGTTCTCTGGAGGCCTGGCCTTCTTAAGCCAGCTCGTGTCTGCAACTGTGGCTGTAACCGCTGGGAAACCGATGTACCGAGAGGGCCAGAAGCGAGTCCGGGGCCACAGAGCTCCTGCCCAAACTGGGAAAGGGACTTACTCCTTCTGCACTCAGCCCTCCCGCCTTCCCGCAGCCCTGGAAGCTGTGGGTTGTTGCTGGGGCCACATGGAGTAAGGGAGGGAGCTATCTGGCCCCACAGTGCCCACATTTCCGGGGCCAGAGTGGGAGCAGGTGCAGCTGCCGGGCGTGGCCGAAGCCTGGGCCCCCGCCAGCGCCAGGAATGCAGCGAGGCCTGCCCCTCCCTGCAGGGATGAGCTCGTGCCAGGCGCCCAGGGCAGCGGATGTGTCTGTGGTGACAGCCCCCGGGGACGCCTACCCTGCCACTGCTATCCTGGCCGGCCCCTTGGGGCCCACACTCTGTGGCCACCAACTGTTTCTCTGAGGGCACTGGGTGGGGATGAAGAGTCTTCCTTCAGCTGTGGCCTCTCCCTGCTTGAGGCCCAGCAGGATACCAGGACAGCATCAGGGTCAGCCTGTGGCTACACAAGACCTGCCTGTGGGATCCCGGGAATGGGTGTAGGAGGCTTCGGGGCGGGGCCCTGCTCAGCCCCAGAGAGGGGTTAGCCCTGACCCTGAGTTCCGTGCTGCTCGGAGCCTCAGTTTCCCTCTCTGTGGGGACTAATAGGTGTCGATAGCCGGAATGAAGACTGGAGTGGACAGTCATTGGTGGGACACTGTCCTGCCCCAGCCGCTGGTCCTGGAGGGTGCGGATGTGGGGTGGGCACATAGACGGGGCTTCGTGGCCCACCTGGGAGTTTTTTGTTCCGGGTACACACTGTCTACACCTCCGTTTCCACTCCCTGTCCTGTGGTGCTTCTGGGTCTGGGGGGGGGGGGGGGCTGGCTCACAGCTGGGGGTGACTGTGGCAACAGACCAGACCAGAGCACTGGAGCAGCAGAGAGCCCGGAGTTGAGTCAGAAGCTAAGGCCAGACCTTGGGAGACCAAGGGCAGGAACCTAGAGGCGCAGAGAGCCACCCTAGGAAGGGGCCGCTGCGGGGGTCTCTAGCAGTGCCGTCCCCAGTGCCCTGCTGGGCTTGGGCTGGCGACGCGGAGACCCAGGTCACAGAGACCACACCACTTCCTGGTCCTCCCCTTACCCGGTGCCACATGCCCCTCTACTGCCAGAGCCCAGGGTCCGTGGGACAGGCATGGGTGGCTGTATGGGGGCCTGGACAGCAGCCTGCCCCGGATGGGAGGGAGCTGGGCACAGGGAGGGCACCCTGGGGCCGGTGTGGTCTTGGCCAGTCTGGGACTTCATGGCGCCAGGGTCTTCGAAAACAGTTCTAAAATCCGGATCCGGCTGGGTCTGGCGGTGCAGGTTGCAGTGGGAAGAAGCCGAGACAGGTAGATTGAAGGATTGCAAGTTCAAGTCTAGCCTGGGCCACGTGGGGACTTAGTGAGACCGCGTCTTGGAGTCAGAAATTAGAACGCACGCTGGGAGTGGCTCGTGTGAAAGCCCCGGGCTCCGTCTCCAGTGGAAGAGAAGGAATCAGGATCTACGTGGCCGCAGATGCTCATGTCCTGTTGTTCCCTTTGGTTTTGGAAGAACCAGTGTGCCCGGGGACGGCCGTCTGGGCCCCAGCGTCTTCCAGAGCGCGGCGGGCAGCCTCAGGTGGCCTCAGGTGGCCACGCTAGCGGGACTGCCAGCAGCGACTGCCAGGCAGGGCAGGTGGGGACCACCGCCAGCTGCGGGGGAGCCGCCCACCCCGGCAGGCTTCGTCGCCCTGGGGGACCCAAGGCGTGGGGGACCCTGGGCCTGGAGACCCGCCCGACAGGGCGGCCGGTCCGGCCCAGAGCCCCGCCCGCCGGCCCGCCCCCTGGCCCGCGAGGCCCTCCCGTGGAGCTATTTTGAAAGTGACCCTGGCTCGCCAGGCGCCGGCGGGCGGGCGTGGGGAGCGGCGCGGGCGGGCGGCGGGAACCATGACCGAAGATGACCGAGGCGGCGCTGGTGGAGGGCCAGGTCAAGCTGCGGGACGGCAAGAAGGTGGGGCGCGGCGGGGCGCGGGGCGGGGGCGCGCGCGGGCGGCGCTCACGCTGTCTTGTCCCCGCAGTGGAGGAGTAGGTGGCTGCTGCTGCGGAGGCCGTCGCCGGTGGCAGGTGAGGGCCGGCGCCGGGCGCGGGGACGGGCGGCGGGCGGACCGGCGGCCCCTCCGCCCGGGAGGGCCCAGGGCGCCAGCTTGCCCGAAATAGCCCAGCGACTGGCCCTGACACCAGCCTGGGGCGGTAACCGGAGAGTGCGCGGCCGCGCCACCGCCCCAGGTAGGGCCGCGGAAGGCCGCCCAGGCAGGCAGGCAGCCCCCGCCGCCGGGCGCGGTCCCCAGGGGCTGCGCCTTTCCAGAAAAGGGCTGCAACTAGGAGCGAGGGCGCAGCGTCCAGAGCCTCCCCACAGAGCAGCCAGGGCACCCAGGACGGAACTCTGTGGTGAGCGTGCTGGGCCCACGTCCCGCTTTCTCAGGTGGGCCCAGGCTGAGTGGCCAGGTGGGCAGGAAGTGGCATTGGCCTTGCCCGGCGGGGGCAGGCCTCCTGGGAGACAGTGCCGTCCCCCCCCCCCCCGCGCGCCCCGGCTCAGCACCCTCCCCACCCCAGGGTGGGAGCCAGCGCAGAGCCCTCCGGTGGCAGCCCAGCCTGCCTGGGCAGTTGGAGGTTGAGCTGCGTCCGCAGCTGTTTGGGGAACAGGTGCCTTGGAGCGGGCCCAGGCTCCGGGGGTCTGCAGGGGACGAGGCAGCCTCGCACGTGCAGGCCCCCAGAAGGGGTGTGTGGGCAGGGGATGGGCGGGCCTGGGCCTCAGCTCCCGGACCGCAGAGGAGCCCCCGTCACAGGCCCTTCCTTTCCTCAGCTCAAGAGGGTCTGGGCAGGCGGTGTGTGTGTGTGTGGGGGGGGGGGGTTGGCTAAGTCACCTTCAGTGACACGATGACCGGGAGGTGGGGGGCTTGAGTCACCGTCAGTGGGCCAGAATCACCTTTGAAGTTCAGTGGCCTGGGCACTGAGTTGCTTTCAGCAGCGAGCAGTGTCGGCGCCTGTGTCCAGTCCCACAGAGGCATCAGTGATGGCGTCCACCCGGAAGGTCACCCGGGGGGTGGGTAGGGGCTAATCCCCCACCGAGTCAGGGCTGGCTCAAAGAGGGTGTGCCTGCGGCACAGACGGGTCTGAGGGGTCCCTGTCCACCACGGGGAGTGGGCAGCAGGTCCTCACCACCGGCGTCGAGTCCACACTGGCCGTGGCTGGGCATCCCCACCAAGATCGCTGTATGCCAGGAGTAGCGAACACCAGCTTCCGTCCATGGGAGCCTCTGTCTTGGGTTAGGGTGTTGGGGTACTCCGTACGGGGGAGACGCAGGGTTCTACCAAAGCCCCTTGGGTCCCGCTCCCCATGGGCACCCCACGGAGGCCCATTCTCCCCTCTACTCGGGAGCCTTCCCCATCCCCACCCCATGGACGCGGGGCTTTTCCCACCCCCATCTGGCCTTCCTGCTCAGAGGACCTCCGGGAGAGAAAGGGCCTGCTGGTGTGTCCCAAGAAACGCACAGTCCTTAGGTTTTGAAGCTGAGTTTGTCCTCCCAGGGGCCATGCAGGGCAGATGGGGGGTCGTACACACCTTTCCCGCGTGCTCTCTCGGCGTTTTCCACACGGACACCTTCCTGTCAGGACGGAGCTGGCAGAAGGGAGGGAGACACCATCCCACCGGCGTGATGCGCAGCTTCAGGGCTCTGGCTGGGCGCCTGCTCACTGCAGAGATGGCCGTGCGGAGAAGCAGGGTGGGACAAGGGGCTGTGGCCACAGCGCACGTGTGGCTGGTGGCTGTGTGGCTATCTTCCCACCCCTCAGCCAGGCTTTGGGTCTCTGCCTTGGGCAGGGGGTTAGGGTGCTTGGTCTCAGGGTGTGGGATTGGGAGGCTCTGTCTCGGGACAGGGTTTGGTGTGCCTGTCGATGGGATTATTTTCTGCCAAGTGCAGACCTTGCCCTGGCTGGAGATGTGTGTCCAGGCCCCTTTCTGGGCCCCCAGGAAAGGATCGGCCTGAATCCAGTCTTGGCTGTGGGTCATGGAGCCACCGGTACCTGGAGGAGAGGATCAGGCTAGGGGCTGTTCTGGCACCTTGTGGAGACACAGCCTTGGGCCAGGCCCTGTGTGCCGGGCTCCTGCCACTCCCTGCTTCCTTGGGGGTGGGGTGGGGACCTGCTGTGTGTGGCATGTGAAAGCCAGCAGGGAGACCCAATCCTTGGGGTCAGCAGGGGCATGGGGGTCATCACAAGTATGGAAACTGAGGCCTAGAATGCCAAAGAGCCTGTTCCAGACCTGGGCGTGAGGCAGGTCACTGTGGTCCTGCCCCCAGGAGGATGGGGGTCCTTGTGCTGGTTCTATCCAGGTCCTTGCGCTTGGGTCCTGCAGGGCAGAGTCCCCAAGGGCATCATCCGTCAGGCAGCCCAGTGGGATTGGGACTTGTCCAGAGGTGCCACGAGCTGGCCTGTAGGAGGACAGTCCTCCCACATGGTCTTGAGAACAAGTTCAGGGACTTTATGACCTCATGCCTGCGGTAGTCTGTGCCCTGCTGGGACCCCACGTGGCAGGTTGTTCTGCTCAGGGGGTGGGGGTACTGAGGAGGACAGCCATCTCAGGACAGTAACCAGGAGTCCCTTCCTGAGCTGGCACCCGGCTTTGGGTCGTCGGCACCTCTCCTTCCTTCTGGGTGGCGATGGGGTGACGGCTCAGCCCCACTGAGGACGAGGTGCCAGGGCTGGGCTCCTCCCCCTGTGGCAACATCACAGGATGGGGACAGCCTCTGGGTGGGCTTCCTGTACCCCTGATTCAGTCTAGCATCCTCTGTGACCAGTCTTGTCCTTGACACTGTCCCTGTGGGGCACCCTTGGGTGAGGCCCTGCCTGGACTGTCCCAGGGATCTCAGCCTGCATGGCCTGTGCCTGGGCTTGGCTGCTCCATCCAGGACTGTGATCCTGGATTGCCCATGTCTGCTTCATGCCCATGCCCATGCCCGTGCCCATGCCCGTGGCTATAGGTGAGGCAGCGACAGGAGCTATTCTGAGCCTGGTGTGGCTCATCCCACAGTCTGAGGGACAGCAGGCAGCCCACCCTCTGTGTCTTGGTCCCCAGGCTACATGCCCAGCAGGGTCCTAGGGCACCTGTCCAACTCTGCTTGGGTGCTGCCTCAAGGTCACTGTGACCTCCAAGGCTGGATCTAGCAGCCGCGCCCACAGCGGGGTGTGTGTGCGGGTGTAGCCCCCGCTCCACCATGGTGCCGCCCATCCCGGCCTCCAGGCCTGCTTATGCCATCCTCCCGGCAGCTTCTCCCCTGCCTGCCCGTGGTCACTCCACCTCGCTGCCGGTCCCTGTCACGGCCCTCGGCTGGAAAGGCCTCTGGGAGCTCATGACTGCATGGTTATTTTTACAACCCCCAACACCGGTCCAGCAGCCTGTCCACAGGCTGTCCGAGTGTCCAGCTGCTGCTCAGTCTCTTCCACCCTCAAGAGAGACCCCGGTCCTAGCAAGCTCTTGCTCAACCTCAGGGATCTTTCTCGGTTCTTCGGGCCCCTCCCCGTCCCGCCTCCCCCGAGGGCTGAGCGGCCCCGATCTCGCAGCCGCAGCCTTCCCTGGCCTCCACCCAGCCTCGGTCTGCGTGTCTCTCCCTGGACAGGGCAGGTGCCTCGGTAACTCTGCTGTCCCCTGACCATCTTCCACACCGCAGCCAGGGAAGCCTTTAGAGACAAACCAAGCCAGCCTCCTGGTGCTCCCTGGGACGCCAGGGTCCCCTGACCCACCCACCGCGTTCAGACCCCTCTCGGCCTGCCCTTGGACCAGCCTGGCCCTTTGGGTCCTGGAGAGGCCACGCCTCCTGCCTTGGGGCCTTTGGACTGGCTGATCTCTGGCCCTACTGCTCCAGATTGGGTCCTTACGGGTCACTTGGAAGTTCTTTGGTGTCTGCTCCTGGAAGAGCCCCTAGCCCCACACTGTGTGACCCCTGTCCCTCTTCCCGGCCGTCAGATCCCTGCACTGCACTTCATCGACCACTGCCTGGCTTACTGACTTGTCTGTGAATCTTGCCACACTTGGGGTCATCTCCCCAGAGCTGGGCTTTGTGTCCTGGTCACTGGCTACTCACTGATGGCTGCATGCAGCATTGGCAGCCTGAGCCAATGCTGTGGGGAGAGCTGGGTCAGGGGACAGATTGGGTCAGGGGGCAGGGCTGGGTCAGGGGACAGGGCTGGAGGATGCAGCAGGATTGGGGTGGGGTGGTGAGACTTGGGGAGGTCTAAGGGTGACCGGGGACCTTTCGTCATTCTTGGGGGGGGGTGACTGACACCCAGTCTTTCTTCACATCCCGTGTGCCATGGTCCCCAGAGACTGGGTATTTCACTGTCTGGCTCTGTGCCCTTCCCAGTCTGTTGCGGGGACGCTGGGCCTAGCCAGAATGGACTTGCAGGTGGGGTGTCTACCCAGACTCACAGGCTCCAGGCTGGGGCTCCCCACCGGGCCCCACCCTCTCCTGGCATCCAATCTTCCGGTGCCCTGTCCTCCCGTGTTCTACCCTTCGCCTGCCCCACCCCCTCCTCCTTCACCCATCCTCCCCCATGCCCAGCCTTCCGTCCCACACTACCCGACTCCTACCACCTCCAGCCCCACCACCTCCCCGTCCCCCCTGTGCCCCACCCTTGCCCATACCTCTTCCTCCGGAGAACAGCAGGGCCTCCTCACACGGCAGCTGAGACACACGCAGGGTACCGCGGCCTGGGCGGGAGTGCAGGGCGCCTGTATGTGGGAACATGCGTGTAGGTGAAAGTGAAAGGGCTCCCAAGTGCACAGGCACACGTGCATGAGCATCTGCACACGTGTGAGCAGGTCTGTCAGTTGAAGCGTGGACACGTATGAGGACTGGCGTGTGCACAGGGCTGTGTACTGAGGGAGTGCGCGTGTGCCTGTGAGTCTGCACGTGGCGGGGGGTGCACCGCAGCCCGGGGCATGTGCACAGGAGGCACCAGCTTCTCACAGGCCAGGCCGATGCTGACTTCACACCTGGCTTAGGGATGACGCCTCTGCACTGTGCCGTCTCAGAGGGAGGGACGCAGCCTGCTCGTGAGGCTCTGCGCTCAGACCCTTGTCACTTCCAGAGCCCCCCACCTGACGCGTCCCCTTGAGGGGTAGACAGGGTTGTAGCGCACGAGTGTCAGGCATGTTTAGAGCACAGCCGTGACTGCGCGTGCTCATCTGAGTGGGAGTGGGAGAGGCCTCGCGGCCGCACTGCGGACAGCTCGCCTCTTCCTTCCCCCCAGTGACCCCAGCGCCTGCTGCCCAGCCTCACGCCCCTCCCTAAGAGCCCCGAGGACCTCCTGGGACCTCCTGGGATGGCATCTGAAGCCAGGGGTCCTTGCCAGCAGTGAGCCCGTGCCGGGCAAGCAAGGGGATCACATCACCTGCTGAGGGACCCAGCTTCTGGGAGTGGCAGCCCAGAGGGTGTGGTGGGCCTGGTCTATGCTACTGGCACGTGGTAGAGTCCTGTGTCGCCCAGACCTGTGGTGTCTGGATGATGGCTGCCTTGCTGTCGGCTGGGGTTCCCGTCCCTGTGGGATCAGATGGTCCAAGGAAAGCGCTATGACAACAGGTGACCCTGCCTGAGGGTGCCGGCCAGAGGCGGCGCTGCAACAGCTTTTTGCCCACACACGGCGCCCCTCTTGTCCGATGCCCAGCCCCAGTCCATGGCCAGGCTGGTGGGCCTGGGAGGGCGCGGCCGTCAGCTGCTTCCCTCCCCTGTGGTGGCGCCCGCCCTGCTCTGTGCATGTTTGAAATGCCTTTGCTGCCCTGAGCAATGTGCTTGTTTCTCCTGGCTGTGACCCCAGGAACTGAGGCCCTGGACAAGACTTCAGACAGCATGTATGTTCACTGCCACTGGGTGGCAGAGATCTAGGAAGCCCCCCACCCCCCGCCACAGAGGCCCTGGGGCGGCCCCTCCGGCCTCCCCAGCTACTGATGGCTCCCGGTGTTCTTGGCTTGTGGCCGGTCCCTCTGGTCCCGGCCTCCCTGCCCACGGGGTCCCCCCTTGCTGTCTTCTTCTGTCTCCTGTCTCTGGGTTCGGGGTCGCAGGATGACTGACATCTTGAGACCTGTGGCTTGACGGCATTTTTTTCTGAAATGTGACACAGGTCCCAGGGTTGGGAGGGGAGGTGTCTTGGGGCCACGGCTCCGGCGCCCGGGGAGGCACGAGGGTGCTCGCGTCCTCACAGTTACGGCTATGAGTCTGCTGTTGTATATGGAGAAGACCCACCAGGCAGAGGGAGGGACATCGGTTCATTAGGCGGGGTCTTGGGGACACACATCGGGTCCCACATGGAGTCCCCAAACCAGTCCTCCAGGCCGAGGAAGACCTCTCGGCCGGGGCACTGCCCTCTCTCCACCCCGTGACCCTCTGGCACATCCAGGCACCCACCTTTCGCCGATGAAGCGGGATTGGAAGTGGTGGCAGCCATCCCTACAGTGGGGCCTTTGCCTGCGTTCGAGTTCAGTAGTTGGGGAGATCGTGACCCCATAAAACGAGAACTGCTCCCCACTGGAGTGTTGCAGAGCTGGTCGGTGTCTCTCCGACTGCAGTACTGGGAATGTGCCCTCCTTCCGTGGTGCTGGGGATCAGGCCCAGGCCCTCCACTTCTCAGGGAAGTGCTCTGCCACTCAGCTATGTCCTCAGTTCTATTTGTGTTTTGATTTTGAGACACTATCTCGCTGAGTCACTAGGTCTCTCAGGCTGGGCTTGAACTTGCGATCCTCCTGTCTCTGTCTCCGGAGTAGCTGCGTTCCAGGTGTGTGCCACCGTGCCTGGAACGGGTGTGACTTCTTGAATAAAGGGGCAGCACTCTCACCTTGCCGGGCTGGGCCTCTGTCGCGGGACAGAGGTTCCTGCTGGCCTGGTGCCTGGGCTGTCGCTGAGGTGGGCAGCCTTCAGAAGCTCAGTGCAAACAGACAACTCGCAGATGGCCGTGTGGACAGCTGCCCCGGAGGATGTGGACCCAGCGGGGGCGGGGGGGGGGGGGGGGGGGGGGGGGGGGGGGGGGGGGGGGGGGGGGGGGGGGGGGGGGGGGGGGGGGGGGACACGTGAGGGGACAGTTGGGGCCCTGAGGGCGGCTCTGGGTGAGTGTTAGAGGAGGCTGGGCAACAACCAAGCAGCCCAGTTGCCTGTGCGCCTGTGGTCTGAGAGGACAGGAGGTTGTCATGTCTTGGAGGACAGCGGGGACAGACACAAAGGGGCTGCAGGAGCCAGATTTGGTTCCTGGAGGAAGGAGGGAGGTCATCGGGTGGTCTCCCTGCTCTAGAGGTCAGGGGGTAGGAGCAACAGGAGCCTGAGGTGGGGCCCAGGGCCACATGGTTGGCCACAAGAGGTAGCTGCACAAACAGCCCACTGACCAAAGGGTCTCCACCATGGGCTGTGGGCCCCGTGGGCAGACAGGTGACGAGACGCTGACAGCTTGGCCGTGCTGCTGATAGAGTCCGGGCCAGCCAGTGTCCATCTGGTCCCTCAGTCCTCAGTGGCCCTATTCACTGAAAGGGACCAGGTGGGATTACGACCTGGTAATAAAGACAGATTTGGAGCCAGGTGTGACGTGTGGGAGGGCACCCACTGCATGCTTACTAGGTGTAGATAGATAGATAGATAGATAGATCTCACAGGCCTTCCTGCCCTCTTCCTGCGGCAGTGCTGCAGGCCGGGGCACCGCTGTCCCCACAGTCCAGATGAGGAGCTGGCTGGGACATGGGAGATGCTGCAACACGTATGGGGCGCTGACAGCGTGTGGGGTCCCCACTTGCCCTCCTGCTGGTCCCCATGGCCCTGGGAAGGGGAGGGCCACCGTCCCTGCCGTCCAGATGAAGAGACGGGTGCCCTCAGCTGCAGCAGCTCGCTGAGGACGCACAGCCAGGCGGGGGTGACGGCGTTCTGCCGGGAAATGTCCTCAGGGAGGTTTCGGCCACTCTCCACAGGGCTGTGGCTGCGATCTTACACCTGGCCTCCTGGAAGCAGCCCCCTGGAGCCCCTGCAGACAGACCTCAGGCACGGAGAGCCCGGGGACAGACCGGGGGGCCCGTACTGTCCCTGTGACCAGGGTGCCCTTTCTGCACCACCTCTGTCTCTGGGGTTTCCACTTCTTGGCGCTCTGGGGACGTGCTGGGGACATTCCTGTAAGGGCACGCTCTACTAACGCTGCCTTATTATATTACTCCTAGCGGGCCGGGATCTTGTTTTCTGCCTGGGAGCTTACCCTGGGCTTCAGCCTCTCCCCGTGCCCTGCGGGGGTGTGTGTGTTTCTGGGGTGCGCCCCTTTCTCTTCTCCAACCTGGGGACGCCTCCTTAGAATCCTGCAGACACTCCACATAGTAAGTGAAAGCCGGCAGGGACGGCACAGGCCTCTAGTGCCCACACTCCGGAGGCTGAGGCAGGAGGAGCCTGGGCCGCTTAGCAGCACCCTGTCTCAAAATTAAATAAATAAAAGAGCTGGCACTTAGCCTCCGGGCAGAGGCCTTGTGTCCAGTGTCCAGCGACGCAGAAAGAAAAAGGCAAGCAGACAAAAAAAGCAGGGAATGAAGACCCCGCCCTGGTCTGGGCCCTAAATTTTATTGGTGCTCGGCCACGCCCACTGGCAGCTGAGCTCCTGTGGTTACTCTTGGTGACCAGGTAGCGCTGAGCAGTCCAGGCAAGGATGTAGCCCGGAAGGCCAGCGTGGTGCCCTCCAGCCCTCCGGGAGTGCTTGCTGCTAGCTCGGTGCCCGTCCAGTGCCTCGCTGTGGCTGCCCTCGGACCCTGACTGGGCTTGTGCTGGGCTAGGGTGGTGCGTCTGTGGGCCGGACTCCTCGGCAGACTCTGTGGGTGCGTTGAGGTCACCGGGGCTTCCGGTTCTCCTGGGCTGGTGGCCTGGCGGAGAGCCAACTCCCGTGTTTGGAGGCCCGGGGGGCGTCCCTCTGTGGGCCTTGTCAGGACTCCCCCCCTACCCCCTGCACCTCCACGGGGGGCTAAGTGCAAGCTTCCTGGGGGACTCGGGTCCGTCTCCTGTGTGAGCATCTTTAGGAGCTGACATTTGGCCCCCACACCTACACCATCATCAAAGACGGGGTGCCCTGGCATCGCTGAGTGTCCCTCCTGGGGCTCCTTGGGAGGCAGTGGTGACGATTCCAAAGGTGGGAACCAGGGACACAGGGAGGAAGTCCTGAGCAGCTGAGAGATGAGGCTAGGCGGGAGGAAACAGAGGCCTCTAGGCTGGACAGCAGCGGGGGACAGGCCCTGAGCCCAGGCCCACCTCCTCCAGTTCCCAGGAGCCTGAGAGCACCAGGAGGAATAGGGGTCCCAGTGTGGCAGGACAAGGAGTAGGCTGGGGTGGGGGGCCTCCAACACACTCCTGCACCCCGAGGGGGCAGGCCAGGCCCCAGGGCTGGGGCTGGATCGTCCCTTGGAGAGGGGAGCCCAGTTAAGTTGCCCCGGCATCCCACCGCTGTGCCTGGTGGCTGGGCTGTGCAGGGTGAGGGTGCCCACTGTGCACAGGAGGGTTGCATCCCACACCTGTCCCGTTCCCGCTGTGCCAAGGTCTCTGGAGAGGGTATCAAAGACTGGGGAAGGGGTGGGAAGGGCTCGGTGGTGCCCTGACGGGCCTCTGTCCCCTGCTGGTGCAGACTGCCTTCTGATGCTGGCCTACAAGGATAGATCTGAGCGCACCAGAGGCCTGCGGGAGCGAAGCCGCCTGACCCTGGAGGGCATCTGTGGCCTGGAGGCTGGCCTCCCCTACGAGGGGCTGGCCCACACGCTGGCCATCGTCTGCCGGCCCCAGGCTGTCATGCTGGGCTTTGACAGCTGTGAGGTCATGTGTGCCTGGGACGCCCGCATCCGCTATGCGCTTGGCGAGGGTGAGTGGTGGGGCCCTCGTAGCAGGGAGCTGGGCTTCGTGGCGTCCCTTCCCTGACCCAAGGGCCAGTGAGTCTGGCAAGCACCTGGTCTGAGGGGCACTGGATGCTCCGTGGGGGGAAAGGGAGGTGGCATTACGGGGGAGGGTCCCTGTCTCCCAGGAGCTTCTCCGGGGGTTCTAACCTGGCTCCAAGGAACCCCTTTCCTGTAATGATGGGCAGGGTGCACCCCACAGAGATGGGGCTGCCTGGTTCTCACAGTAAGGTAGTTCCCGAAAGGTGGGAGGGAGGAAAGAGCCCTGCTCCTGTGTAGGCGACACCCCACCCCCCACAGTGGTCCCCAGTGCTGCCTGAGTTGTCCCTTTCACGGCTGGGGGTGGCTGTGTAGGGCCACACTGCTGTCGCCTGCCTGCCCCTGGGGTGCTGACTCACTCCCCGACACCCTTTGCCCCTGCCCGGCCCTCAGTGCACCGGTTCCACGTGACAGTGGCTCCTGGTACCAAGCTGGAGAGCGGACCAGCCACCCTCCACCTCTGCAATGACACCCTCGTGCTGGCCAGGGACATCCCTCCTGCCGTCACGGGGCAGTGGAAGCTGTCCGACCTGCGGCGCTACGGGGCTGTGCCCAACGGGTTTATCTTCGAAGGCGGGACCAGGTGTGGGTACTGTAAGTATGCCAGGTGTACCTGGGGCTGCAGATGCTGGCTGGACTCTTGCGCTGGCTGGCCACGGGCTTGGGGACCACTGGAAGGCTGCCAGCAGTGCCCACACTCCCAGGCAGCAGAGCAGTGGTGCTCGCAGAGGGCCTGAGCTGTGTGTGCTTCTCCCTGAGGCAGGGAAGGGGCTGGAAGATACTTTGGGCCCAGAGGAGGGATCTCAGCAACTTCAGAGGGAGGCCCAGTGTTGCCTGGATAGGGCACTGGGGAGCACCGAGCACCTCACTGGCAGTGAAGACCTGTAATCCCAGCACTAGGCGAGGCTGAGGTAGGAGGATCACAAGTTCGAGTCCAGTCTGCGCCCCTTAGCTACTGAGTGAGATCCCTGTCTCAAAATCAAAACCACAGGGGATGGGGGTGTAGCTCAGTGATTAGAGCTCTTGCCTAGGAAGGGCGAGGTCCCAGGTTCCATCCCCCAACACCGCACAAACCGGGCGCTGGCTCACGCATGAAATCCTAGCACCTAGAATCCCAGCATGCAGGAGACTGAGCAGTGAGTTCCAGGCCAGCCTGGGCTCCATAGTGAGTTCATTATCAGCCTGAACTACAGAGGGAGACCCTGTCTCCAAAACAAAACAAAAACCGCACCACACGAAACCAAACCAAACCAACCAACCAACCAAATAATCAAATAAACCCAAACCAAAAAAAACGGACAGGAGATGTGGGGATGCAGCTCAGCATAAAGGCCCTGGGTTCCATTCTCAGCACTGAAAGAGGAACAGAAAAGCATGTATGTATTTAGCAAGAAGCATGAGCTCCTGCTGAGGGCGCCACGTACACAGCCGCGTCACAGACAGAACGGCCCCACACCCGTTACTAGGGTTGCCCCGATGTCAGTGGTGAGGAGGTCCGGCCTTTGGAGGGGTGACCAGGCTCTGAGGGCCATATTGTAGCCAAGGTGGGAGCCGTGGTCGGGCTGGTATGAGGAGGGCCACGAAGCCCCTCACACCAAGGCTGCGGAGCCAGGGGCGGCAGCTGAGGAATGCCCCAGCAGCCCCTAGCTGCGGCTCCCTGGGGCCACGTGGGCCGTGTGTGGACCCATGGCCACTGCAGGAGGGGAGAAGGCCTGATCTGCTCTGTCATGGACCAGCTGCCTATTGGGGCTGGCTGCCCAGGGCCTGCAGAGTCTCCTGGGGCTGCAATGACCGTGGCAGCATGCTGGTCAGAGCGAGGCCTGGGTGTGTTACGGGGTACCCAGTGCACGTAGCTTTACTTCCTTCTGGCCGGATCCCTAATTATCACTGTGCCTCAGGTGCAGGTAGGGAAGGGCGCCTCCAGCCACCTGTCTACCCAGCCGCTCCTCTGTGAAGCCGTGGCTGTGCACACGGACAGTCTGAGACACAGAGGAAGAGGCTGGCTCTCCTCGGGCAGGTGCCCCGGGTGACCAGGGCAGACACAGGGGACACCCTGTCCTTCCTCTCCAAAGGCAAGTCTCGGGAGCAGGGCACTGGGTGGTCACCCTTGGCGTGGATGGCATGTCAGTCTCCTGGTCCCGGGCACAGTCAGCTGCTCCAAGTCACGAAGAAGGGCACGCCCAGGGCACAGGCCACAGCTGGTGGGGTGCTGTTGGCGAGCCGCCCTCCCGGCAGGCAGACAGGGGGACGGAGTCCCTGGAGCTCTGTGGATCTGGTCCAGGGCAGCGCGCGAGAGGCCAATGTTTCTCCCTCAGGCTTTGGAGTTTAAAATTCCATGCTGGGTGTGGGTGGCTCCTTCCTGTTTGTGACCCTCCCGGGCCATGAACATGACCCTCCTGAGAAAGCAGGAGCCTGGCACGTGCTGCCAGGTGCCCCATGGGCTGCCAGCACCCAGGGCCGACTCACTACCAGGCATGGGCTGGTGCTTCTGATCTGGTCCCAAATTAGCCTTGTGTGACAACAATCTACCTGCAGTCCAACACTCCGTGCCAGCGTGCCTGGCCGCTGCACAGGTCCTCCTGGGCTTTGGTCTCCTCCTGCTGCAAGCCCTGGGGTTGCCCTGGGGAACCCCCAGGGCACTCACACCAGGCCAGGAGAGCTGCTGGGCTGACCTGTCCTTCTGTCCCCTGGTGGCTCCTGACGCCTCCCTTCCCTAAGAGACAGGCATGACTGCAGCACAGACAGACTCGAGCTGAGTTCCATTCTTCTGGCCATGGAAGTCACCTCAGACAGGTGATGCTGTCCCGCTGTCACCCTGGGCACAGGTGGGCGGAGAATCAGTGTCATGTGACCAGTCTGCTGCGTGCGAGCTGACCCGAGGCCACCCCGGGGAGGAGCCGGCACAGGCCCGGTCTGGGGAATGGCGGGTGTAGGTGTCCTGGAGCTGCTGCGACAAGTGGCCACGAACTGAGTGGGCTTCTTCATAGCTGGGTCCCGGAACCCCAAGCCAGGGGTCAGCAGGGCCTCACCACAGGCACGGGGGCGCCTCCTTCCCCTGCCGCTCTTGGGCACGTCACTTCCGTCTCCTTTTCTGTCTCTTATAAGGACACTGGCACTGGAGTGGGGACTCACCTGGATATTAATCTTTTCTTCCCTCCTTCCTTCCTTCCTTTTCTTTTTTCTTTTTCTTTTTCTTTTTTTCTTTTTTCTTTCTTTTTTTTTTTTTTTGAGACAGGGTCTCGCTCTATAGCCCAGGCTGGTCCTGAACTCACTTCGGAACTCAGGCTGGCCTTAGACTCAGGGAAGTCCTCCTGCCTCAGCCTCCCGAGTGCTGGGATTACAGGCATGCGCCACCATGCCTGGCTTATGTGGTGCTGGGGAATCGAACTCGGGTACTTAGCGCTTGACTTAGCGCTTGCTTCCAGCCATTCCTCTGGTCCTTTTCTGTCTTTTTATTTTAACTTTTCTGGCACTGAGGACTGAGTCCAGGGCCTCCACACTGAGCTACATCCTGTCTATTTTTTATTTTAGACTTTGAGACAGGATCTCACTGAATCATTAAGTTGTCGAGGCTGTGCTTGAACTTGTGTTCTCCCTGTCTCAGCTTGCCAGAGTGCTGGGGATTGCCAGACCTTAATCACAAGGGCGCAGTCCCTCACCACAGATTCACGACGTGCGCGCGTCTTCTACAGCTGCCATCCGACCATGACTCTAGCCACAGCCAGCTGTGGCCCTGGCCCCATGTGACCTGGGAGACAGAAAGCTGGGGGAAGGCAGCGAGAAGGCCCTGGACAGTCTTGAGTTTATAGAGTGAGCATGCTGTCCCTGCCCTGGGACGCGTCCCCCTGGCCCGCCTAGCTCTCCCTGGAGAGCACAGGCCCCGGGGCCCGTGAGGGCCTGGGGAGGGCGTGGGGAGAGGGGCTGGAGGCTCCTTGCTTTGGGACAGGCTGGGTGGCAGGCCCAGAGAGGATGGACTCGGAAGAGAAGGCCTTGGGGCGCCGTGGAGCGTGGTGGAAGGGCCGTGGCAGGGAGCGCCTGGCCCACCTCCGCTCACCCTGTGGGCCTTCTCCAAGGCCTCTTCACACCCACAGGAGGCCATCCCCAGTCACAGAGCCGCAAGTCCCTAGGGGCTGAGACAGGGACAGGCAGTGTGCAGACGCCTGGCCAGCCCTGAGCCACAGCTGGGCCCCCAGGGGACCCCACGGTACCACCCTGCCGTTCCTTGTCAGCAGAGCCTCCTCCTTCAAGCTTCCCAGGGTGGGAGCCCTGGGATGGGCGCTGTGGACACATTGCAAGGAGACCTGCAACCCCAGCACCCTGGGAGGCCGAGGCAAGCGGTTGCAAGTTTGAGCTCAGCATGAGCAACTTAGGGACGTAGTAAGACTCACACACACACACCCATGCATGCGAGCACACATATGCACACACATGTACACGCAACGCACGTGCACACCCCATTCCCACACCCCCACACGCACGCACACGCTGCTATGTTTGGTAAACATTTAATTATTATAACGTGAACTCACCCCCTGCCCAATATGGCAGCTGCTGTGGCTGGACTGGACCGAAGGATTCTGATGGCAGCGCCTAGCCCGGGGTCGGGCACTCCCCGCCCTGCTGTGAAGCCGCGGCGGCTGCATTTGTGTGCAGGGGGAGTCTGGGCCCTGGCGGCATCCAGGCAGGTGTTCAGAATGGGCTTTCACGTGGAGCAGGGGCCTACGCCAGTCTTCAGGGAGTCCACCACCCTGCGGGCGTAACCTGTGGACCGTGTCCAGTGCCCACGTGGCTGACATGCGCTCTCCTGCCAGCCAAGCCCCTGCTCCGCTGTGTGTGTAAGGAGACTGAGGTGTGGCTGCCCTCGGTGTCCACAGGTGGCAGCTCCTCCAGGCTGTGCCCAGGCCCGAGGAGGGGACTGTGGCTCCTGCCGACCCCTCTCAAATCCGCTGTAGCAGGGGCCATGTTCCTCCTCCTGCTGGGCAGGGCCGGCAGCAGGTGTCCTGGGGCCTGGGGCTGCTAGGAGTCAGGCGCTTGCAGCTGGCGTGGCGGCTGGGCTGCAGCTGTGTTCTGCTGGGCAGAATGGCCGGGGGCAGCGTGGTGTGCACCTTCCCTCTGAGTCAGGCTGCGTGGCCCAAGACAGTGCTCACATCTCCAGGTGGGAGGGACATAGCCCTGGGCACGCACTTGGTTCCAAATAGGACTTCAGGGATGACGGTGTCCTGCAAATACCCCGATGCTGGGGTCTCTCAGTGTGCTCTTCTGCTCTGCGCGGGCCTCTGCTGGAAGGGCCTGGCTGCATGTACACCGTGCTGGCCTGATCTTGGCAACGTGACTGATGCCTTGGCCTGGGCTGGGCGGACGTGGGAGTCTCCTCAACAAGACTTGGTGCCCTCATTCCCCAGCTTGGCACTTCCGGGGTGTGGAGTGTCCTGCCTGGCCAAGGGGCACTGGGTAGCACCCACCTCCTGCAGCAGCCCCGAGTCTCAGGAACATGCCGGCCCACGGCTGGCTGCTCCCTTCTTCCTGAGGTGGGGCCAGAGCCCACCCTGGCAGAGTCATATCTGAGCCTAGATGACCAGGGCCCCCATGGCCAGAAGTGTATGGGTGGCAGAATGAAGCTGAGGCTCTAGGGGTGGCCCTAGCTGGGCCTTGCAGGGTGAGCCAGGTGCCCATGTGGGTGGGGACAGAGTTGCCCAAGTCTCAGTCTGATGCCCCTGGCTGTGCGCGGGGGATGCTGGGTCCACGCGGGGCTGTAGGTGTGAAGGCATTTGTGAGTCTGTGTGAGCGTGCGTGCACACACCTGTGTGTGTGCTGAGGCGGCTGACGGTCATTGTCACTGATTCCAAGGATGTGCCTGGCACCTAGAGGGGACTGTGATCTCTGCTAAAAGAAGGTGACGTTTACATCTGCTGTGTAGAGCTGGGATGCCAATTACTTACAAGACCTGGTAGCAATTATGATGGCACAAGCCTGCTGTCCCAGCACTCTGGGAGGCCAAGGCAGGAGGATCACAAGCTTGAGACCAGCCTGGACAACTTAGCGCTTTAGGAAGACCCTATCTCAAAACAAAAAAACAAGAGAGGGCCTAGGGGCACAGCTCGGTGTGACAGGCCCTGGGTGTAATCCCCAGTGCTGCAAGAAAGAAAAGGAAAGAGAAAAATAAAAGATGGATTTCCAAGGGAGAAGGGGAGCTGGTAGGGCTCAGGGAGCATCTGGCAGAGGTCTGTCTCCTCCTCTGGCCTTTGTCCAGGGTGAACTGTGCTCCCCTGTGTGCGTCCAGTGTGTCTCACTGCCCCACCATTGTGGCCTCCCTGTGGCTTGCCATGCTGGGCCAGGGCGCAGGCAGGAGCGGGGGCAGCCTGTCACTGCGGTGCCAGGTGTTGACTGGGCCACTGGGTGGTGGCAGGTGGTAGGCTGGAAGGCCAGGATGTTGGCTTTGGTTCCCTGTGGGTGCTACCTCTCTGGCGGGGTGGCCTGGACTTTTCTGTGTGGCTACTGGTTCCAAGAAGGTGAATGTGGGAGCTGCCAGGCCCCTGTGGCCTGTGCCCGGAGCGGGAGGGATGTCCCCCCGCCTGTGTACTAGCTGAGGAGGTGCTGGGGAGGGCATCCCCGTCTCTTGGAATGGGCCTGGAGGACACACAGGGCCACATGGCATGCTGTGCCACAGCGGGGCCAGACCCACCTCCCCTTCTGCACCGCACAGGGGAGTCTAGCAGCAGTGAGTGCTTCCTAGGCAGGGTTAGGGCAGGGACCTTGGCACCAGGCACTGGGTGGACGCAGGCCCCAGGGGCCCTGACATGGTCCCCACCCATTAGGTGCCCAGCCTCGGGGCTGGGGCAGCAAGCAGGTGGTGATTAGGTGAGGCAGAGTGCCCCCGTCTGCCCGGAGTCGGTGCCCATGAGAGCATCTGGGGTGACTATCAGCTTCCGAGGTGGGGTTGGGGGTGACCAGGAAGGGCACCACAGAAGGAGGTCGTAGGCGTGGCGGCAACCCTAGTGCTGTGGAGGCCGAGGCAGGAGGGTGGCAAGGTTGAGCACTGCCTGGGCAGCTTAGTGACTTAACAGGGACCCGGTCTCAGAGTGTAAGCTGAGGATGTGCCAGGGGCGTGGTCACTGGGATGGCCCTGGTGCATCCCCGTACCCAAACAAGCAGGTAGGTGGGTAACAATGAAGCGGGGCACCGTGGGCCTGAGTTTTGGAGGGTCGGTGGGCATTCTGGGGGGTGGAGGGCTGTGGGGGGGTGAGTGGCTGCCCCCAGGGGGAAGGTGGGCTAGGGTGGCCATATTTAGGGAGCTTTAGTGTCTTCAAGGGCCTGTGAGGGGGCAGGGTGGGAGAGGACCCGCAAGGTGGGGACACGCCACAGGCTGTCCTGGGGGACCTCCATTCTGAGCTGGGAGGGGCCCGAGATGGGTGGCCTCCAGGCCCTGACGCTAGCTCTGTTGCTGGGGGTGGAGTGGCTGCTGGGGACGCTGTGCAGACATGGGGCCCAGGCTCTGCCCAGACCACCACATCTTCCGGGAGCGTGACGCCCCGCCGACGCCCTGGAGGAATGCAGGGCCGGCTTCACTCCCTTCCGTAATGTGGTTTTTTTTAGTCGGGGGACTCATTGTCCCTTGGTCTCTGCCAGCTGTCCGTAAGCTTGGGATTAGATGCCTGGCCTTTGGGAGAGCTGGGGCCGGCCCGGCTGAGCCCTTCGCCAGGGTGGGGTGGCTGGTAGCCAGAGGCGGAGACCAGGGACGTACCGTGGGAGCCTATCAGCGGGATGGCCTTCTTGCCGGTTCTCCAGCTGATGCCTGGGACACAGTTCTGTCCAGCCCGTCAGGGTGGGGACACTGCCCCTCAGAGCCATTCCGAGCCCACGAGCCTCCCAAGTCCTGCGGGAAGGGCACGGAGGGGGCATCAGCCTTTGTGTTGGTCACGGTGGCCCCCTCCCAGAGCCGTACCCCAAGTTCTGCGAGTGCACTTTTGTTTTTCTTGGTACTGATGATTGAACTCAAGACCTTTGCACTGAGCTGTACCCTCAGCTCATTTTGGCTTTTATTTTAAAATGAGTTCCCACTAAGCCACTGGTCTGAAACTTGTCATCGCCCTGCCTCAGTCTCCCAGAGTGCTGGGATTGCAGGTCTGCACCCCGAGCCTGACTCAGAGGGTCAACCCCTGCGGAGGGAGGCTCTGAGCCTCAGTTTCTCATCTCTAGAGGAAACACGGGACTGTCACGTGCCCTGGGTTGGGGGTGCTATTGAATAGAGCTCCTACAGCCACAGGTACTGCCTCCCCTCATGTCCCGGGGCACAGCAGTGTGGCCACGTGTCCGGGCTGGACTGTGTCCCTGCGTGGAGCGGGGCAGGCAGCGTTTCCTCCATCTGCACCCCCACTGGTCCAGGCCACCAGCGCTGTCCCGTAAGGGGCCACACACAGAGCCATGTCCTGCCTTTCTTTGGGCAATGGTGGGGAAGGATTTTTGTGTGGTGACGCCTTGCCCAGGCTCAGCAGGCGGGCACAGCCAGCCTGGCTTCCCCATTCACGCGGCTGGCCTGTGACAGATTTCATTCAGCCCTGGCAGGGGCTCCGGCCCAGCAGGAGGCCAGCAGGCGCCTGGGCATGTGGCCTGGCGGGGAGGGGCTCCTTGCTGACTCACCCTCCCACCCCGGGCTGGCCTGGGTTAGGGGCCCCTGCCGCGCCCACAACATCTAGAATGCACATACACCGTGGACAGCCCTGTGCCGGCCATAGAGTAATGGCCGGCTATCTGCGGGGTTGATACCATATAAAATTTACAGCAGCCCAAGTAAAGACCTAAGGTGGGAGTCACCTAGTGAGCCTGAGGTCAGTGGTGGCTGTGCTGGACATTAGTACAACTGCGGCCTGAGCTCTGGAGGCTCGAGAAGGCTCTGACCGGACGTGGTCCCTCGGTCCTGGGTGCGACCCTATGGGAAAACCGCTGGTTTGCTGGTGCAGGTAGGGAAACTGAGGGCTGGGCTCAGGGGCTGATCACTCGGCTGTGGGTGGCAGAGCCTGCACGCCCCCCCTGCAGAGGGTGGGCACCCAGCAAGCGTCGGTCTTGGGGGGGCCCGTCTGCTCTTGGACCACACATCCGGGACGGGGCACCATTACTGACGTAGGACACTGCGTTCCCCCGTGCCCTCCTGGACAGGATGGCCACATTGCCACCACGCCCCTGCAGGCCCGGCATCAGCCCCAGGGCCAGGCCAGCCCTGTGCCCGCCAGCCGCAGGTGTGTGACGTGTGCCATGGTTTCTCGGGTGCAGATGGTGCCAGGCCCTGGGGTCCCGACTTCCTGTGACCAGCTGGACCGTGAGGACTGTGCCGTCATGCGTTTGGGCTTCTCGTTCCAGCCGACGCCAGCCTGCCCCGCGCCAGGCCCGGGCTGACCCCACCTCTGTCCCCCGTCCGCAGGGGCTGGTGTCTTCTTCCTGTCCTCCACAGAGGGCGAACAGATCCGCTTCCTGTTCGACTGCATCGTCCGCGGCATCTCCCCAAGCAAGGGTCCCTTCGGGCTGCGGCCCGTTCTCCCAGGTGCGTGCGGGTCCTGGACGGGGGTGGGCTTGGAGGGCTTTGTGGCCTCTAGGGACCAACGACCCCACCGTGATTGGTCACTTCAGCAAGGTGGGTGCCCTTTTCACCTACAGCTAAGAAACCAGAGCCTTGCTGGGCCTACGACGGCAGCCGGGGCTCCGGGAGGGGCTGGCCTGCCTGACTGGCTTTGCTCTCCGCAGGGTCCGAGGCCGTGGACAGTGGAGACCTGATGCCTTGTGGGGGGGGGCTGGGGGGGGGCGGTTTTGCCACAGCTGTACCTACCTGGGCAGAGAAGGCTTTGCCCGAGGTCACCGGCCTTGCGCTGCTATCCAGACACAGCCCGTGAAGGGGTCTGGGCTGTGCTGGTCCCACAGCGGGCACCCAGCACTCCATTCATGCCACCCACCCCAGAGCAGCCTCGGCTGGGACAGCGGGCAGGCTGGGGAAAGGCTCAGCTCGGAGGGACCTGCTGCAGCGCCCCCTGCTGGCCCCGTCCTGCTAGCAGTGCCTGCTTACTATGGCTGGTACCTGGGTATGTGTGGATGCCCGGGGTGTCAAGGACCAGCTCAGACAGGAACCACTCCTGGAGGCACAGGCTCCCGGGGGCTTCAGGCACGGTCCACTCCACAGCTCTGCCCTGCTGTGTAGACAGCCAGCGGGAGCAGGAGCAAGGCCTGGCCTGAGAGCCACCGTGCGCCCGCCCCAGGCCCCGGCAGGCCGGGGGTGCTGGGCGCAGCCGGGGCAGGGGACGCCGCAGGAATCTTCCTGCACTCCTGGTTTGCAAGACTTATGGCTGTGACCCCTTCCCAGGGGCAGCGTGAGGAGCTGCCGGCCTGGGAGTCAGCAGCCATGAGCTTGGAGCCCCGGGTGCTCAGTAGCAGCAACAGCGATGGCCTGGGTCTTGGAGGGGAGTGCTGTGCAAAATGGGCACCCAAAGTCAGGACAGAGGACACGGCCGGGACATGGGAGCTATCCTGAGTGCCAGGAGATAGGGCTGGTACCTTGGTAGAGGCTAGTGGCAGGGGCCAGGCCAGATAATGGGGCCCTGTGTGGGGTGGATTCAGCATCCACGGTGCTGGAGTGGGGCAGCTGGGGATGCCCAGGGCGTGTGGACTCGCGGTGGCATCTCGGCCCGTGCAGACCCTCACTGGCCCTTACGTCTGCTCAGACCCGAGCCCAGGGGGGCCCTCAGCTGCAGAGGAGCGCGTGGCCCAGGAGGATCTGGAAGCCCTGCAGCTAGAGAAGCGGCTTAGCCTCCTCTCCCACGCAGGCCGGCCCGGCAGTGGAGGTAGGCAGCCACCCGTGTCCTGGGGCGGGATGCCCGCACACTCTGGCGTTGCTCCTTCTCCCGTGTGTGCTGCGTGTCCACTCTGTCCCTCCAGTAACAGGTCTCCCTCTGATTCATTCATTCCTGTGCTGTCACCCCGCCCTCTCCCTTTCTTCTCCTTTGGTGCACTCACTCATGTGCTTCCCTTTCCCCACCAACCTATCTGCCCGCCAGCACCCCCCCCCACCCCGCCCACGCACCACCCCCCTTCCGTCTCCCTGGCTCACCCGCTGGCTGGCGGCTTCCCCTTGCCCGCCGATCCCTTCCGGCTCCTTCCTGCTCACCCTTCACCATTCCGCTCGTTTGCTCACTCGCTGTCACACGAACCTCTGGTAAATGTTGGCGGGAGGGGCGCCGAACGGGGAGTCTGCGTGGTCTGGTTCCTCTGACCCACTGGCCGTGTCTGGGTGAGGCCCACGGCCTCCCTCACTTTAGCCTGAGCATCTTTATTCAGACAGGGATGGTGCTGCTGCCCAGGAGTGCGGCCCCCCTGCTGCGGGTCGCTAAGGGCATCTCTCAAGGCCACAGGGAGGGAGCTGGTCTGGCCAGTGCCCTGTGCTGCCCGTCCTTGGGGCACATGAGGAACGGTGGCCTTCTCCCCTCCGGTCCAACCACCCTCCGAAGTAAGGAGACTCGTGCACACTTAACGTGAGCTCTCTGGCCTTCCCAGGGGGCCATCCCTGGTTCCCCCAAGAATCCTGGAAGCTCCTATGCAGGCAAGCGCAGGCAGATGTGGCTTCCCATGGTGCAGGGACAGGCGGTAGTGGGCAGGATGGAACCTGGGCACATTCCTGTCCTCAGGGGTCTTAGTCTGGCAGAGAGGGGAAGCCAGAAAGGAGGCCGTGGTGCCGTAAGGGGGGCACAGGCTGGGTGGGCAGGCAGGTGCTGCTGGGGCCTCCGGCCACATGCTGGGGCTGGAGGGAGTAGTGGTACTGCCACGGCATCAGCTGTGAGAGCTGAGGCGTTGGGACTGGAGGGTGAGGGGAGGGCCGGGAACAGGGCTGGGATGGAGAGGGGCGGGCATCTGGGATCCAGCCACAGCCATCGTGCTGAGGAGCCGGAGGCAGAGAAGACATTTTGGGTCCAGTGTCTGTGCTAAGAAGGACCCTGTGCAGGAGACTGGGGGTAGAGGAGACGTGGGGACCAGGCAGAGAGCAGGGCTAACCCCAAGGAAATGCCCATGCGGGGAGTGTGGAGGGGACACTGGGCTTCTAGTCCAGCCTCCGAACGGGGGCTGGAGGTGGGTGTCCAAGCTCGGTGACCAGAGAGCCTCGCAGGACCACCAGGCACCCCGGCAACTCTGCTCCCTGCTCTCGTCTCAGGGGACGACCGCAGTGTGTCCAGCGCCTCCTCCGAGGCCAGCCACTCAGACCTCAGCGCGAGTAGCCGGCTCACCACGTGGCCAGAGCAGACCTCATCCTCCACGGGCACGTCACAGGAAGGGCCGGGACTAGCGGCTGCCCAGGCCTCGGGGGACGCCGTACCAGGCGCCTCGAGGCCGCCCCCCAAGCCGCTGCGGGCACGCCAGCTGCAGGAGGTCGGCCGCCAGAGCTCCTCGGACAGCGGCATCGCCACGGGCAGCTGCTCATCCTGCGCGGGCAGCAGCCTGGATGTGTGGCGGGCCGCTGAGGAGTTGGGCTCCCTGTTCAGCCTGCCACCGGCGGCTGGGGCACCCGAGCCCGGCCTGTGTGCCTGCCCGCCCGGGATGGCTGAGTACCAGGTGCCCACGTCGCTGCAGCCCCACTACGACACGCCCCGCAGCCTACGCCAGGTGCCCAGAGACCAGAGCCCAGCCTCCCAGGGCGACCCTGAGCCCAGCGTGGCGGCAGACACAGGCAGCCAGACGTCTGCCGGGTGTCCTTCAGGCTGGCAAAGTGCGAGACAGCGCGGACAGGTGGCAGAGGCACTGGGTGGAGAGGCCATGCTGCCCAGCCCAGTGCCCAGTGAGCCCTGGGAAGCCGGCAGCTCCCACGCCGGGCCATCACCAGCTTTCTTTGCGGCATGCCCAATCTGTGGAGGACTCAAGGTAAAGCCCCCTCCCTGAGGTGGCGGCTGGTGTCCTGCAGCGGCCTGGGGCTGGAGCTCACCCCTGGATGGGAAGAGGGCTTCCTGGCCTCTCTGCTGCGTGGGTGCTAAGCACTGTGTTTGGAAAGCTGCCCGATGACAGCCCCAGGCTGTCCTCCCCTAGGAGGGCACTGTGGCCATCGTAGAGGGCTTGACTTGGGGCAGGGGAGCTCTGGACAGCCAAGTGAGGGTCAGCAGAGTCCCTGGGACCAGGCACTGGGGCCTCAAATAGGTGTTGCTCCGCCGCTGGCTCAAGCCATGCGTGGCAGTGCCAGGCGTCCGAGGCCCTGTGGGCAGAGCCAGGCCTGACTGCTGCCCAACCCGGTCTCTGCTTCCAGATGCCCCATTCCTGGTCACCTCCCTAGCGCGCAAACACACCTCCCACAAAAATCAAATTTGTCTTCTGGGTTTATTGGCACAAGCCTGTGATCCCAGGATTCGGGAGGCTGAGGCAGGATTGCTATGAGTTTGAGGCCAGACAGGGTTACATGATGAGACCTTGTCTCTAACCAAACCAAACCATTACTTCAAATGTACCACAGCAGCTCTGGACGTCCCAGCTCCATGAGGCCCCTGCTCTGTAGATGCCGCCTGGCACCTGGCACCCCTTCCAGGGGCCGGCCTTCCATCCACAGGGAGCAAACTGATGCTCAGAAGGCCCCGTGACCTGTAGGGTCTGTGTCCCTGCGTCTCGGACCCCAGCGCCTCCCCTCACCAGCCTTTTCCTGGGGATGCTGTGGGCAGGATAGGCTGGGCTGCGGAGTTCTTCCCACTGGCTGAGGCTGTGAGATTGGCTTGCCTGAGGGTCCCCGCTGCTGTCTCCTGTGCCCTCTGTGGGACCAGGAAGCTGGTGTTTGGGACCAGGGAGAGGAAGTCAGGTTCTCCGGGCTCCGCTGGCACTGGAGGTTCCCGCCTGCTGTACGTAGGTCACTGGGCCCAGTGCTCAGGCGTGTCCACCTGGCTCTGCGCACCCGTGTGCCCCCGCATACCCTCTGTCCCTGTGTTCTCTGCGTCAGAGACGTGGCCGAGCCGGCCCCCGGCATGCACAGCCGACCCAGTCACCCGGGCCGGCTCACCTGCACACACTGTGCTTGGTACCCACCTACGTTGTTGGCCCACAGTGTCGCTCGTCTCCATTTTTAAAATCCTTTCCTGTTTGTAACACATTCTCAGACTGGAAATAAAAAAGTTTTCTTTTCCTACCGCCTTGTCATCCCTGCGGCCGCCCCTCCCGTCCCTGGCCCTGCCCACGGCGCCGCGGCCAGGACGGGTGTCCCAGACTGAGCCAGTGAAGGAGAGGTGGCTTCAGGCGGCGTGGGGGCAGGCTTGGGGCCACATGTGTGCCTGTGTGTGCCCAGCATGTATGTTCCATATGCCTAATGTGTGTGCTCTGTATGCCTAGCGTGCGTGCTCCGTGGGCCCAGAGTCTGTGCTCCATGTGCCTGAACTGTGTGCTTCATGGGCCTAGAATGTGTCCTCTGTGTACTTCATGCAGTTAGTGTGTGTGCTCTGTGTGCCTCGCATGTATGCTCCATGGGGCAAGTTGCGGTGTGCTTGCTGGAAACTATGCTGAGGTCCTCCTGGCTGTCATGAGGTGGAGGGTCTCAGGTGCTGGCTAGTTCTGAGCCTGGACCCCTGCCCTCCTCTGCCTGCTCGCCCCCGTCCCAAGTGCGGCTGGTCCCAGGGGCCACCTCAGCTGTCCCATGGGAGGCTGCCCACCTACCTGTTTACAGCCTTGCCTGCCACCCCCTGGGAGTTCGGTGCCCCTGCAGGACGGCCATGAGGGGAGGGCAGGCTGTTGGTGTCCAGCTGGGGCAACATCTTCCACCTGCTGGCCAGATATCTCAAGTCATCAAACCTTCCTGAGCCTCAGTTTCCTCTTCCGTATAGGGAGTGGCTGTGCCCACCTCTCGGGCTGCACTGAGGGTCTGCTGACCTAGCACAGGATGCCTGATGTATGCGCTTCAGTGGGAGGGGGGGCTTCCTGCAGGGGAAAGGGGACCTGTCGGCAGCCAGAGGGCGAGGCCCTGCCGCGCCTGCAGCCCCTCCCCTTAGCCCTCACCGGGGCCAGGTAGGAGGCAGGTCACGGGGATCTCTGTGTCCACCCTGGTCTGGACCAAGGACCTGGGCAGGTGAGGGCTAGGCCGGCGGTGAGAGGTCTCATTCAAAGGAGAGAGGGGCTCCTGACCATAGAGGCCGCTTGGGGCCTACAGGAGGCCATATTGTTTCACATCTTAGGGTGACACAGGAGCAGGGCCGAAAACCCAGGGTCCCCGGGCCCGTGGAGGCCCAGGGATGGGGTGACACGTCACCTGCCGGAGCAGAGGGGCCTGCAGGATAACCTTCCCTGGGGACATAGCAAGGGCCATCTCTTCCCTCCATGCTCTTCCCGGTGTGTCCCCGGCTGGCCTCTCCCCCAGCCCGGCCAAGGTTTTGCCCACCCCCAGGTGGCAGCTCAGTGTGAGGGCTGACGGATGGGTCTTCCCCTCTGAGTCAGGGGCACCACGATAGGTCAGACACTGGCTCAAATCACTGCTCACCTGGGGCCCCACCTGGCCCTGGCCCTAGTGCAGGGAACGCAGGGGCCGTGCGGGCTCCATCTGCCCGGCTGCATCCACCCAAAGCCGGGATCTGAGGACCCTAAGGAGGCGCCACCTTCGGGGCTGCTGGGGGCTTGGCCTCTGTTTGGTGGCAGGGTTCCTGAGGGCAGGTGGCTGCCTGCCTGCATCAGAAGGGTGGCCCAAGAATCTGGGGTGTCTGCTCATTATCCTCGGGGGTGCCCTGCACCCATGCAGGGCTGTTAGGTGGTTAATAGCCCAGCTGGCTGGGCAGTGTCCCTGCCTTTGGGGCTCCACCCTGGGCCTATAACCATCCTCCCTCAAGGCCAGCCAGGACCAGAGCCGGTACCAGGTCCCCATTTCCAGCCACCCAGAACCCCAGCTGCCAGGTGGTTGCTCAGAGGATATGGGGCCCACTCCCAAGGGGACCACGGCACCTGCTTCCTTGTGTCCAGACTGGCCTGGCCCTCCCTCCCAAACCCACCTGGTCACTTACCCCAACTTTCTTTTGAGTTCCACGTACACCCTCAGTGGCCACTGCCTGTGCAGGAGCTGGGACAGGCCACTGTGTGCCACTACAGCAACTCTGCTGTTTCACTTTGCCTGGGGCTCCCATGTGGCTTGGAGCAGGTCTCCGAGTGATAAGGGCCAACACTGTGGCCACTGTGGGCCCCTCAGTCCTGGTGGCTGCTTAGCTGTGTGTGTGCCCCAGATGATAGGCCACGTGGCCCAGGGGAGCCAGTGCCAGCTGGGTGGCCAGGGCTGGTGGGCAGCTGGGATCCTCGGACCAGGGAACAAAGGGCCTGGAGGACACGGTGGGCTGTCTGACTGCCTAACCCTGTTGGTGGCCCAGGCCTCGGCTGACATGTCATTCTGGGGTGGCCACCTTGATTTTTGGGGTCCTGGGGCAAGAGGAGGGAGGATCGGATGGACGTACTGACCCGTGTGTGCTCTCTTTGGTCTAGGGTGTGGCAGCCTCTCGCCCTGGCCTTGCAATGACACAACCAGGTAGGCACTGGCTTCGGAGTACAGCCCCCCACGGCACGGGGATGCAGGGACGGGGGCAACTGGGGGGTGAGTGCTGGCAGAACAACCAGGAAGCAGACTCCGATGGGCCAGGCCAGCAGGCAGCAAGGTGACGGTGGGCAGCAGGGGACCACGGTATGGGTGGGACACGAGAATTGCTCTGAGCGGTATGGCTGGTGGCCGCCTGGCTTAAGAGCACCCACAAGGAACAGCCAGTGGGTGATGGGGCCCTGGCGTGAAGCGTGAGAGTCAGTCACAGATGAGGATCAGCCAGTCCCATGGCTCTAAGCATGGACCAGGCAGACAGAGCGTGGACAGGAGCCTGATGCCTGTCCGGGCGGGCGGGGAGGCCCGTGAGAAGGGGCCAGGCGGTCGGGGCTCAGGGAGGGATGGGAACGGTTCTGGGACAGGATGGCCAGGCATCAGAAAGACAGGCCCCCTCAGGCCTTGCTGGGGAGCCCAGGTGTCAAGGGTGAAGGCCAGGCTGGGGGCTTGCGCCTGGTTGGGGCCAGCCTGGCTCGGATGGGGTGGCATTTGGAAGCTGTGACGCCACACGCTGTCCCCCTCCGTGCTTTGAGCTGGCCCAGCCTGCAGGCAGTGCTTCCTGGAGAAGGGAGAGGCCAGGTCAGGGTGGGGCAAGGCAGGTCCCAGCAGGAGAGGAGGGAGGGACCCCAGAGCCCGCCTGCCTGTGCCTCCCTCCTCGCGGGCACACCACGCGCCCCTCCCCTTCTCCCCTCTTTTCTCCCATCCACGTGTCCAGGCAGCCGCGGAAAACCGTGGAAAACATGCATCAACTCCCGAGCAGGGTGCTGAGCTCAGGACTGTGTAGGGGACCAGCTGGGGTCCAGTCTGGCTCCAGCTTCTGTGCGGGCCTGGCGCTTCCGTCCCGCCTGGGTGGGCACGGGCTCCGGCTCTCTGGCTGCCTGGGAAGCTTTCTTTCCCTGTGACTGATTCAGTAAGCTACAAACGCAACAGGTGTCTGGAATCCTGTCCTGGAGAGACTTCCTGGGGACTGCGAATGCTCAGCTCATCTCTGTGTGACAAGGGCGCAGGCCACTCTGTGAGCTGCCCAGCAAAGTGGGCCTAGCTCCCTGGTCTTGAGGCCAGAGAAGGGGGGTCCCTGAACTTCCTGGTTCTAGCACTGGCCGAGCAGGAAGGGACCCCGCTCTGTTCTGCAACGCCCCTGCTACGGATGGTGCCGCCGGCCTGGCCCTGCGTGACTGCTCTGGCCTTGGCTCCTGCTCTCTGTTCCGGTGACGGGTGGGTAGGAGGGTCTCTCTTGTGCTGTCTGGCTCAGATCTGTCTTAGAGGATGGCATGGATGGAGATCCAGCCCTCTTTGCTGGACATCATGTCTCCTGGGGCCGACACTGGTCCCCTCTGTGGGCCGAGCCATGAGCTGGGGGTGGGGATTGGGTAGTGGGTTCTTGTCCCAGTAAAAGGCCCTGACCATCCCAAAGGGGCCACCCTCTAAGGCCATGGAGTGCATGAGGGTCACCTTCTGGGGGTGGGCAGAGAGGATACCCATGTGCTTTAGTGCCTGGGGCCTGGTGGAGGAACCTGTATCAACCTGGGCCCCTTCTGTTGCTTCTTGGTGGCTATGTGACTTGGGAACTTGAGGTCCTTGCTTCAGTCTTCCACTGGGAGCAGGCAGAGAACATCCTCCACCCTAGCCTTGCTGGGGTTGTGATGGGGGAGAGAGGGAACGGTACCACAAAGGGGGCATCCTAGGAGGGGCGTGTTGTTAGGAGTGGCCTCCAACCCCACGTCGGGGACATGGCTGGGGGATGCAGGACACAGAGCAGAGATTGGCAGATCCTGGCCCCTCCGCGGACAGAGGTCAGAAGCAGGAGCCCCAGCTCCACCTGGACTGTGGGCCTTGCGTGTCCTGGGGCGGGAACCTCGCCGAGTCCCCAGCCTGGCTGTCTCCAGCCATTAGCCTCAGGGAACTGGGACAGGAGAGTAACTTTGCTCCCGCTTACCTCCCTGGAATGCCACCTGCACCTCTGTCCTCAAGGACCCTGCGAGCAAAAGCGGGGGGCTTCTAGAAAATATGCCTTGGTGACCAAGGGTCGGTCCCACATTGGGGCCCGGTGTGCAGCGCCCTTGGGTCTGCAGGGAGGGACGGGCGTGCTCCCAGGTGCCAGCTCCTGCTCCCCCCACCCAAGCACCTGCAGGGCTTGCAGGGTAAGTTCCCAACTGCCAAAGGAGTGGCTGCTGGCAGGAGGGGCTTGAGGTCCTTGAGGTGATGTGGACTGCGCTCAGGAGACCCTGGGGATCCACCCACGCAGGGGTCCCTGCAACCTGTGCAGGAGGGATGCCCTAGGGGACAGCTCAGGGAAGCGAGGAGAGGACGGACAGCGCTGGAGTGTGCCCACCTGGCAGGGAGGGGCTGAGCAAGCCGGGGACAAGGCGGTGGGACAGACAGCGGGTGCACCTGGCAGGGAGAGAGGCAGGAGACAGAGCAAACCAGCCTCACAGGATCTAGGAGGGACAGAGAGTGGGTATGAGGACAGGGCCATGTAGGCGTGGAGACAGGTGACCCAGGAACACGGAGGAGCTGGGAGAGGTGCCTCGGGGATCTGCACAGTCCTTGGGTCACTTCCCAGGGCGCATGTTCTCCTTACAGGCTCCCCACGGCCAGTGGCTGCTGACAGCCCAGGGCCAGAGCTACTACGCAGTGAGATGCCCACCTACGTGAACCTCCCTGCCAGCCCCTCATCCCGACAGCAGCCCCATTACGTGGGGCTGGAGCTACCCGAAGCCAGCGCAGGCATCCGAGGTGAGTCCATGGGGGAGCCGGCTGCAGCCCCAGCCTTGGGACCACCACTCACCCTGCCCAGAGAGCGCTTCCTACAGGTTCCAGGCGGCTTCCAAATGCCCCATGCGGCCCCCCCAAGGCTGCAGACCTAGGTCCTAGACTGGGGGGGACTGGTCCTAGAGTACCGACCCAGCCGCCGCCAGCCTCCTCACAGAAGGTCACGAAGGGTGACGGGACTGCAGGCGAGCCGGGCGGACTCTGCTGACTGCAGGATGCTTGCAGGGGCCGACGACTCCCGCTATGCCCAGATTGACATCGT
The DNA here is from genome assembly GCA_004027205.1 of Ctenodactylus gundi. Classification (NCBI taxonomy): domain Eukaryota; kingdom Metazoa; phylum Chordata; class Mammalia; order Rodentia; family Ctenodactylidae; genus Ctenodactylus; species Ctenodactylus gundi. The sequence goes on along the minus strand of PVKB01002596.1, from coordinate 132,613 downwards.
GGCCACAGAGACGGCACACTGGGTGGGCACACGCCACGCACAGACCCGTGAGGAGCGGCTCTCGGAACTGGGGCCGCCGCGCAGGAAGGGAGCCCTGCGGTGAGGCAGGAGCTGGGCAGTTGGAGGTGGTTCAGGGCTGAGGCTGGGACCCGGCCTCTCCACTGCCTGAGACGTGTGGCTGGTCTCTGCATGCTGGAGCAGTCAGGCAACAGGTTTGAGGCCCAGTGAGGGGCACCATGGGGCCTCCTGCCTCACAGAACCAGGGCGGACCCTTCCCACAGCCTGGGAAAATTCCTCTTGATGCCAGGTCTTGAAGAAGGCCACTCGCAGTGGTCAGAAGCCTTGGGACCATGCCACAAGTGAGTGTGGCAGCAGCGTCAGAGGCCAGGGCTGTGAACTGCTCTCCCCACCACAGACATGGTGATGTCACAGGCGTCCACCATCAGTCACGGTGGCCCAGCCCTCTGCGGCGGCCCCACCTCTCAGTGTCCTGGGCCTGGGATGGAGCTGGCAGCAGTGGAGGCCTGTGTCCACCTGTTAGCCCTGGCAGGATGCCCTTGCTTGCTGGGACCTGTGACCTACTGGACCTCTCTTCTCGGGACCTGTCACCATCACAGAGCTGAAAATTGGCACTGGTCTCTAAACAATGGGCAGTACTCGCCTGAAGGCCTGAGGCGCTTTCTTGTGTGGTTTCTGACCTTGACTTGGACCTGATGTTGTGTTGCTGGCCTGGGGCAAGGAGTTTGGGGGGCTCCCCTTGGTAACCAGCTCAGGGCTCCTACACTAGGACATCTTCCCAGTGTGCCCACAGCCCCGGGGAGCACGTGCTCTCCCTGGCACAGCACTGGCAGGCAGTGTCTAGGGGCACAGGCTTCCCGCCTGCCCTCAGCCATGTGAGGGGTGTGCCAGCCAGGAATTCAACGGCAGGTGACTGTACACCTCCTTCCACCTTCTGGCCCTGCCCCCCAATGTTTGCTAGGCCCGTGGTTAGCCACCCATAGGGCTCAGAAATGGGGGGACCTACTCCTCTGCTGAGATTTCTTGTGTTGGCCATCTGGCACCCTAGCCCACCAGCCCACAGGTCTCCTGAGTTGACGTGATCCCGACAGAAACCAACAGTGGGGGTTGGTACCCAGCCTACCACACCCACCAGGCCTTTGCCTAAGTTATAGGTGCGGGGTCAGGACTCCTCCAGAGGAGTTGGCTGTCCACACCTGGGTGGGCCACACGTGGCAGCTTGGACACTCCCGCCTGGGTCCCCCGGCCCTCCTCTGCCCTCGGAGGCACAGGCTTCCTGTTTACAAGGTAGCGTGAAGCTCCCTGTGCTGCCCGAGGGATGTGACGCAGAAAGGGGTTCCAGTCAGAACCAGGGGTGTGTACATCACGTGGGCCACATCCCCTCTGTGCCACGTGGGGCCCAAGCTGGTGGGGCCTGCCCCGGCCAGTAGGGTCAGAACCACGATCCCCTCTGGACCCTGGCAGGCCTGGCTGAGGACGCCAGGGAGGACCAGCTCAGCATCGTGGTGGGACGAACTGTGGGGGAAAGGCTACAGGCGTGGGACCAGGCTGCCCAGACAGCTGCTGGGGGCCCATCAAGACGCCCATTTGCGGTCAGAGCCCCAGCTGGGCAAGCCACACTGTCCTCCAGGGCTGGGCAGGCAGCCCGTGTGCAGCCCCTGGCTCTGCCCAGTGCCTCCCTGGCCATGACAAAGTCAGCTGTCCTCTAGTCTCCCCTCCTCTGGTGCTGGAGGGCCACCTTCCTGTCAGGCCAGCTCCCTCTCGAGGGCTCAAGTGTCAGGGACAGAGACGAAGGCCGGACACTACCAGTTCTGGTTGGTTTCTGCAACTTTATCACAAAGCCATGGCAAGTGTCACGACGAAGACACACCACAGTGCACCTGGTGACACACAGCACCAGGGCCACCAGCCGGGAAAGGCCCTGGGACCAGCTGTGGGGAATGACTACCGCAAAGCCTGTGATGGGTGGCAGGCCATACCTGGGGCCACGCACAGGATAGGCGAGGGCTCTACAGGGGACCACACATAGGCCAGGCCGGGCTGAGGGTGGCAGGCCACACAGCAGGGTGGAACGCTCAGCATGGGGCCAAGAGCAGCCTGGAGGGGCCTCAGGGACGCACCGATCACGCTACCCTGGCTTGGACATGAGGACACATACACATTCACGTGCTGCCCTGCTTCAGACCAATGAGCAATACATACAACGCACACTTCCTAGCACCAGCGGGGGGATCTGCACACCCCTGTGCTTCCAGCTCCACTGCCGGAACCCTGAGAACACACGGGGAGCCGTGGCAAGGAGTCTGGCACAGCTGCGTCTAGTGGGGACGGTCACAGGGCACAGTGAGCGCCCACCTGTGTGGGGGTGGCCGTGCCACCTTGCAGCTGTCCGCGTGTCCTGGGCTCCAGGGTCGATGCTTGGCAGTACCTCCTTGGCAGGCATACGTAGAAGGACCTGCCCGCCAACCCTGCCAGGCACTACTGGCTCCTACCAGAGGACCTCAGTGACAAGGACCCAGGCCTTGCCTGCCAGCCCACATCCTGCAGCTGCAGGGTGTGAGGACACGCACTCGAAGCCAGGGAACGGGTCTCCCCACTCCCAGCTGTTTCCAAAGCTGGGGCTATGGATGAGATCAGAACGCCCCACAAGGCTCACGTGGGAGACACACGGCTCTGGAAGGTGACTGGGCCACGAGGGCCCAGTGCTCGTCAGAGGATTCAGCCTGACTGTGCCACCGGGAGTCGACGGGCTGCAGCTAGGCCGCTGGGTGCGCGTTCTGGCCCTCGGCTCCTCCCTCCTGTCCCCCTGGCTGCCATGGAACGGGCGGCTGTCCTCCACCAAACTCCTCCTGGCTTGGAGCCAGCCCGCCACTGATCGAACCACCTGACACTGTGAGCTAAGAACTGAACTTCTCCTTTAAGCCGCAGACGTTGGGCATCCTGTCCCGCAGCAGAAAGCTGCTTCCCTGGGTGCTATTACTCCAGTGGAAACAACTGGAGTATCCGTCATCAATAGGAGACTACAAATGAAACGCGCACTCCCGCCGCAAACGTGCCCCCGGCAGACGCTGCCCAGGAAGCTAGCTGCTCCCAGACGTCCCCGCGTGTGGCGCCACAAGCTCCGGAGCTACCATTTGCTTCGATGTTTCCATGGATCATGGAGGATGGGTATGGCTGCCAGGTGGACCTGAGTTGGTGCCGAGACCCAGCCATCGGCAAACCCAGCGCAGCCACTCCAGTGAATTCCAGGCTCTAACGTGGGCACTGGACCTCATTGTTCAGCCTGGGCAAGGCCCGGCCAGCAGCGGCACAGAGACGACAGTCCTCTCTTAGGGAGGAGCTGGGAACCAACGCTGGATGTGCAGGCGTGGGTGGGCCTTCCACACCCGGGACTGCAGAGCCGGGAAAAGGCAGCCAACCTGCAGCCTCCGCCTCAGGACGGCCACCAGGACCATGCGCCCTCTGCCACCTTGGTCCTGAAATCTTAGCTCTAGAGAACCTTTTTTTCTGCTACTGCTGGGATGGGACCCAGGGCCTTCACACTGGGCTATATCCCATGTCCTTTTTAAATTTTTGAGTTGGTGCTGCCCAGGTTGGGCTTAAATTTGTGATCCTCTTGCCTCAGCCTCCCCGAGTGCCGCATGACAGGCCTCTACCGCCAGGCCTGACCAGGGATCTTGGTTTTGATGCCGGCCAGGCTGTACCCTGGGGAAAGGCTGCGAAGCCCTGGGGCACAGCGGCTGCCTGGGGCCTGCGGAGCAGAGGGCAACGGCCCCGTGATGCCAGCTCTGGCAAGAGTGTTAGCACGACTCATGAGCCCAGACAGTAACCAGATGGTCAAAGGCTGTCATGCCTTCTTTAGGGTCTCTACCTAATAATTCCAGCGACAGATTTATAGGATTCGGACACAAACCGAGCTGTTGTAGCCCAAAGAACTGTCACTCCCTAACTGGCATCTGGACCTTGAGGTCCCCGACAGTGACAGCTGCAGCTGCCCGAGGGCACAGGATGGAGGGACCAGGTCACGGGTCTGAGCTGTGAGCTCCGATGGGCTCAGCCATGGCTCTGGGGCAGCCTGCCAACGTCACGGTGGCCTGTCCATACCGACAGCATCCGCACAGCCCCTCGGCCCTCAGAGCTCGTTGTGCCGGGCCCTCGAGACGCGGCTGGAGAGGTCCTGCAGGTGCTTCTTTACCTGCAAATGTGGGACGTGCGTCAGCCAGGATGTGCAGCGGAGTGGCCTCCAAGACCCCTGGGCGGGGCCACCGCGAGCCCACCACTTACCCCCTTACTTATCTCCCTGTGTTGGGGGGGTGGGGGCGAGCCCAGCCTCACACTGAGCTCCATCCCCAACCCAGTTTCCAGTTCTGCTTTTGGGATAGGGTGTCACAAAGTCACTAAGCTGTCTATTCTCAGCTTGAACCTGTGATGCTCCTGCTTCAGCCTCCCAGAATTCTGGGGTGACAGGCCTGTGCCAGCAGCTCAGCGTCTCTGCGTATCTCAGGATTGTAACCCACCGCCAGCGCACCCCAGACAGACAGAAGTGGCTGTATGCGGCATGTCCGTCCAGGAACACACATGCTGAGCAGCGGGGGCACCACGGGCAGGAAAGGGGCCATCCCTCACCTCCTGGGGCGTGTTCCCAGAGGCAGGGAACGGGGGGCTGGGGTGGCTGCTACCTGCAGACGCCGCACCCTTGCTGTAGCAACAGGGTTCTAGGAGGACCCCCCTCAAGACCCGGGGCCAGGTGGCTCTGGGCTCCTGTGCCCTCACCCGCCCTGCCTGCCGGTGCTGCCCCGACCCACTCAGAGCCAGCAGGTTAGGCAGGCAGCTCACTGGGCCCTTTCCTGGTGCTCCCAGGGGTGCCCGCACCCTGAGACCTCTGCACATGGGTCCAGTATCCTGGAGCCCTGTGGAGCCAGAGGGCGAGGCTAGCCCCTGCCCAGCACGCAGACTCCTCCCTGCCAGGCCCTGAGCTCCATGGTTAACTCCCCCGGGAAGGTGTCTGACCCACAGGGCCGCCGGCCTGCACAGTGCCAACCAGGCGCCCGGCACTGGTGCTTGCCCGCGCCGCATCTCTTTTGGTAGCAGTGCCGCGCCCGCCCTGAGTCCCTGCACGGAACTGCCCGTTTTCATTTTTCCTTTTGGAACGAGATCTCACTAAGTCCCTAAGTTGCCCGGCCAGGCTGAGCTCAAACTTGTGACCCCCTTGCCTCAGCCTCCCAGAGTGCTGGAGTGCCACTGGGCTTGGTGACCTGCCTCAGCTCTCAGGGAGGCAGTGCCCGAGGGCACAGTTTCCGAGGACGCAGAGTGGCCCCTGCACCGCTCCTCTGACCTACCTCACCCAGCAGCTGCTCCAAGCAAGGCGTGCCACCCCCAGCCGCCGCCGCCCACGCACCTTGTAGCCCAGCTCCTTGGTCTTCTCCTCCAGTAGCGCGTACTTCTCCTTGTTCCGGCTCACGTGCTCGGCGTCCCCCACGCGCTCCACATGCCGCAGCTTCTGGTGTGACAGCTCCAGCTGCTTCTGGTAGTGGCTGTGCTTCTCGATCTTGGCTTCAAAGTGTTTGAGCTCCTCCTGCAGGGAGACCCCAACCGGGCAGCCCTCCAGCATGGCGGCCGGGGTGTGGGGTCCTGCTGCCCGGGGCCCAGGGGCACGCTGACTGGTCTTGAGAGGAACTCTCCACCAGAACCTGAGGGCACCAGGGTTGCACCTGCCCTGGCACCTGGCCCAGGCTGCCCCTTCCAGTCACCCCCACTGATGCCACCTTGCTCTCTGGGCCTAGGACATGACGCCTCCGGGAGCAGGACCCCCAATCTGCTGGTGTCTGACGACCCCCAGTCCCCGCCCGGTGTGTAGGTGAGCCCAGGGGTGGTTTCCCAGGAAGGCCTGAAGCCAAGGCCCTGCTCACCTCCAATCAGACAAAGGAGCTGAGACCCTTCCCCAAGCCCGGGCACAACGACTCGCCTCCCGCAGCCCCTGGCCGCAATGGACGGCTGTGCCCATGCCACTGCCCTCGCAGGGCCCACAGTCCTGTCACAGCAGATGTGAGGCTGCGTGTGCGTGCAAGAAGAACAAGAAGCAAAGGACACAGCGTGATGGTGCTGGCTGTGGGGCTGCAGGACAGAGGGCAGAGAAGGTCACTCCAGGCTCAGTGGCACATGCCCATCACCCCATCACTCCAGGAGGCTGAGGCAGGAAGTTTAAGCCCAGTTTAAGCCCAAGTTTAAGCCCAGCCCGGGCAATTCAGCGATTAGTGAGACCTTGTCTCAAAATCAAAAAAAGGGCTGGGGATGTGGCTCGGTGGGAACGGCCTGGGCTCAGCCACCAGCACTGCAAGAAGCCCGTGCCGTGGGAGAGAAACTGGCAGAGCTGGAGGATGCCGGGGACGGGGACAGAGACGGCGAGGGGGAGTCACCATCAGGGCCACGGGATCGCTCCGCCCGACGACCTCCTTACCCGGAAAGATTCGAGTTCCTTTTCAGTGAAGTTGGCTGACTGTGCCAGGTCCCACAGGTCGATCACCCGCGGCTCCTCAAACTCTGCAACAAGGACAGCCGAGGCCTCAGGGGCGGCTGGTCGGGCCCCGGGACAATAAGCACGCGGGGCGACTCCCAGTGAGGGCTGGTGTGAGCGATGCACACGTGTATGAAGGAGCGTGTGAGCCTGTGTGTGTCCACAGCATCTCCAGAGTGTTCGCCACGAGGCGGGGTGCGGGCTTCCCCGGGCCCTGGGGAGGGCCCACCCTATCTGGGCCCAACGCATCCACCTGGGTGCACAGGCTGAGGTGGGCCTACGTGGGGTGTGGCGCGAGAGGGCTGTCACTGCTGACAGGTGTCAAGTGGGGCAGGTGGTCCACATTCTAACCACGTAGCAAACTGAACGGATCTGGGGTCACCCACCTCCGCCCCACGGCCTGCTGAGCTGCAGCAGGGTCGTGTGTCCTCCCCGGGGCTGGGCCCTCCTGCCCAGGACCCCAGGTACCCCAGCTTATGGGAAGGGCTGGAGGGACCAGGTGCAACAGCAGGAGAAACAGGGAGCTGGTGAGAGGCGGCTGCACGGGAGATGGCCCAAGGGAGAGAGGGGGCCAGTCAGCGTGGCCCCTGCCCCCATGGCCACAGCCCACATGCTGAGTCCTCACAGCAGCCCCTGGGGTGGGACAGTCCCCACCGCAGGAGGCGGAGCGAGCCCTGGTGTGTAGGGGGCCACACAGGTGGCAGGGGCAGGACCAGAAGGAGGCCTAGGGCCATGGCCACGGTGTGGGCATGTCTACTGTGACGCGGGGTAGCTATATCACACGTGGCCCACAGATGTAGTCCCAGGAGGAGGAGCTCTGCCCAAGCCCAGGGACAGAGCCAGGCCGTGTAGACGGTACGGGCTGTGAGTACAGGGACTTTGCACATCCCAGGTGCTGCTGCCTGAGCTTGGTGCAGGCGCAGGCTCAGAGACAGGCTGGACGGAGGCCCCTCCAAGACCCGAGAACGGCCTCCGTGAGCGGCCCAAGTGCTGAGATGGCGGAGCTGTCCGCCCCTGTGGCACGGGCGGCCACTGCCTGGTGTGAGGGCCAGGACGCCTGGGTGGATCCAAGGGAGACAGCGTGGGACAGGGCACAGGGCTCGGGGGAGGAGCCCCACGTGGGCCTGCTGGACAGGGCCGCCCCGGCCAGCGGCCCAGGGCGGCGAGGACTGGGCAGGCGGCGTGGGCAGGCCAGCTCACCTGCGGCCGGGCCGTAGCCCTGGTGGCTCACTTTGCGCAGGCGGTCCAGGCCCTGGTTGATGCTCCGCAGCTTGTCCTTGAGCTCGCCATGCTTGCCGAGCAGGACGTCTGCCTTGCCATGCTGCCAGTCCAGGGGGCCGATGGCGTTCTCATAAGCTTCTGCAGACAGAGGCGGCAGGGCCCGACGAGGGCCTCCCCGAGTTGGACGCTGGAGCTGAGGCTGCCCTGAGCCCCTGCACACTGGCCCATCCGAGTACAGCCTCACGGGCATACTCCAGAACGCTCAAAAACTACCTCCTAGCTGGACCTGGTGCCAAAGCCCTGTCATTCCAGAATTCTAGGGGGCTGAGGCGGGAGGATGCGAAGTTCGAGCCCAGCCTGGGCAACTCAGTGACTCAGAGGTCCTGCCGGAGCTGGCGCGTAGCTCAGTGGTTAGAGGACCTGCCCAGCATGCACAAGGCCTTGGGTTCAAGTTCCCAGCACCACATAAAGATCAGTCAGGTGTAGCAGCACAAGCTTACAGTCCTAGCACCTGGGAGGCTGAGGCAGGAGGATTCCTGTGAGTTTGAGGCCAGCCTGGGCTTCACAGTGAGTTCAGAATTAGCATGGACTACAGAGTGGGACCCTGTCTCAAAAAAAGTCTTGTCTCACAATCAAAAATTAAAGGGCTGGAGGAATGGCTCAGCGATTGAAGTGCCAGCCTAGTAAGCGCTATGTCAAGCACTAAGCACCCGAGTTCAATTCCCCAGCACCACATGAGCCAGGTGTGGTGGCACACGCCTGTCATCGCAGCACTCGGGAACTTGGGATGCTGAGGCAGGAGGACTGCCATGAGTTCAAGACCAGCCTGGACTACAGAGTAAGACTCTGTCTCAACCAACCCCCCCAAAAAACAAAACAAAACAAAACAAAACAAACAAACAAACAAACAAAAAACAACAAAGCAAAAACCAAGCTGGTGTGAGGCCGGGACTCGATTCCCCAGTGTGGAAAATAAACACCTTGATTCACAGAACTGGGTGGCAGCACCCACGAACAGGGGCAGGGCCGGGTGGGGACGCAGGCGGGCCAGGCGGGGCAGCGCACCTTCTGTCCTGCTCAGGGTCTCCAGCAGGATGTTATACTCCTGGACCTTCTCTTTGTGGTGCTGAAACTCCCGCCACAGCTTGTCCAGCTCCTCGCCCGAGAACTTCCCCGAGGTCTTCGCCTGAGAGGGAGAGGGGACCCAGGTGAGCACCCTCGCCGCCTGCCGCCTGCTCACCCCGGGACCGGGCAGGTGACCCCACGCTGGATGCGTGCTCCGGGAAGCAAACACTACACTGGGAGAGCAGCTGCCCACCCGTGGCACCCCTCGTCCTCGGGGGCCTAGACTCGGCGGGGCATGGTGACCCAGCTGGCCGGGGTGGGGGATCCACGTCGGCCCAGCTCGCCCGCATGACGGGTGAGGACAGCAATGTCATCTCTCCGGGGGACTCCACCAGTCGCCGTGTCACCCCTGCTGTCCCCCCGCTGCTCCCTCTCCATCCCAGACAACAGGCTGGCGGGAGGAGTCTAACCCATGACCAAGCGTGCAGGACACTGGCATGCTGCCCTGAACCAGGCGGGGGACCCTGCTGAGGCCCAGGGCCAGCGCCCACCTGGCCCCACGCCAAGGGTGGCACCCTCAGGAGGAAGAGCCCAGGCCGAGCGCAGGGCCACAGGCCCACCTTGCCTGCACTCCGGAGGCAAAGGCAGGAGGACCACACACTTGGGCCCAGACCAGGCAACCAGGGGCATGAAGACTCAAAACCACAACCAAAGCAGGGGCTGGAGACGCCACGCAGGGTGAGGCCTGGGCCCATCCCCAGCGCCCGGCCCAGGACAACAGCAAGACCTGGCGCCAGAGCCCGCCCGGCCGCAGCACGGAGACCCGCGTCTGGCTGGCTGTCCCTCTCCTCTCTCTGCCGTACTGGGATAAGACCTGTCCCCCAGACCCGGCTGAAATGCATGCTTACTGGCTGCAGCTCGGACAGTGAGCGGAAACGCTCTCTGGCCACAGCAGGGCTCTGTGAGACAGAAACACAGGACACTCACAGGACAGGACGGACTTGGCCCCAGAGGAACCGCGGCCCCATCCCTGCAAGACACCGCACCCTCCAAGCCGCTCCCCAGCCCACAGGCTCCGGCGGGGACAGGACAGGCACCCCACCCTCGCCCTGGAATGGTCAGGACAGTCAGAGCCGTGACAGAAACGCGGGTACCTTGTGCCACAGCTTCTCCAGCCTGGGGTCTCCCAGCCCGTCGTCCTGGGTGTCGTCCTGGGTGTCGTCCAGCGAGTTGCCACGCCCCACCTGGCTGTCCTTCCTGCCGTCCAGCCCGTACCTGGCCAGGATGACTGGGGGGAGGTGACAATTAACGTGACCCACTGTGGGACGACTCCAGGGGGACACAGGCTTGCCGCCCACTTCCTGTTAGCGTCCTTGGTGATCCTGCACCTCTGGCTGAAGCAGGGCATACCTCTCGGGCCAGGTTTGTGAACACACCCAGGAACCTGCAGGACCCTGGCCCCTACTGACTGAATACTCCCGACTCAGAGGGGACCGCGGGGAGGCGGGTGCACCAGGTGAGCTGGCATCGTCCCCACGGCCAGCTGCACAGACTCACAAAAACACAGCTTGCCGCTTGTCCCTGGGAGAGGCAGGGTCAGAGTCCAGTGCAGACGGAGCAACACAGCGGCCCCGGGCTTGGACAATGGCCGGGCACCCACATCCAATCCTGTCCTCACCCACGGGGGACGGGGTGGAGGGAGCCCGCTGGCGGCCAGCAATGGGGCACCCTGGCTCGCAGCCCTGACACGCCGGGGGACCTGGCAGACGGGGCCAAGCGGAACAGCCACACGCATCTTTTGCTGTTGTTGGTACTGGGCTTGGAGCCCAGGGCCTTCATGCTGACCACATCCTCAGGCCATTTTTATTTTTTGAGTCAGGGTCTTGCTAAGCTGCCTACGTGGGGCTCAAACTTAAAATCATCCTGCCTCAGCCTCCCAGAGTGCTGGGATGACAGGCTGTACCACCAGGCCCGGCTTTAACCATCTCATGAGACCCTCGTACCGTCCAGATGCGTGTGCTCGTGAACGCTGGCACCAGGTCAGCTGAAGGCCCTGCCCTGCCCCGAACGCCCGCAGTAGCGAGACACGCACCATGTCACCGCGCCAGCAGAGCCCCTCCTGACCAGGAGACGGGCCCTGCCCTGGCACACAGCCAAGCCCCGGGGACACACCTGCCCGGCTCTGGCGGGCCGCCGCCCCTCCCGCTCGGCAACCCCACTCGCCAGTCGGCCAGAGCTGGGCCCGTGGCCAGGGCACTGGCCCTGGAGGTGCCCCTCCCCCCGGGCCCGGCCGGGACCCCAGGCGGACGCACCGCTGAGGCTGCGCACGAGCTTGGCTTCCTTCTCCCCGTCGGCGTCCAGCCCGTCCACCTTCAGCTTCTTCCAGTTCAGCTCCTCCCGCTCCTGGAGCTTCAGGTCGGCGTGGAGTGCGGCCATCTTCACGGGGGACAGGTGGAGCTGCCGGGAGAAGGCGGCAGTGGGTGGCCCGCCAGACCCGCGGGGGGCGGGGGGGCAGGGGGAGCCGGGCCGCCGACCCCGAGGAGCGTGGCCTCGACGCAGAGCCGGCTCTGGCCACGCTGGACACCCGATCTCAAAGTGCCGCATCCGCAGAGCCAGCCCCCAGGCGTGCGATCTCAGCAAGCTGGGAGGCTGAGGTGGGAAGATCACAAATTCTAGCCCAGCCTAGGCTGCTCAGCAAGACTCTGACTCATAATAAAACAAGACGGCTGAGGTTATAGCTCAGTGCAAAGGCCCTGGGCTCCACTGTCCACGCCCAGACTGAAAAAATCCAAAACCAAACCAAGCAGAGCCAGCCCCTGAAGCAGGCACTCTCAGCTCCCCAGCTGTGGGGTGTGCCCGGCTCCCTGCTGATGGGAGCGCCTCTCCAGAAAGGCGGGATGGGGCCCAGGCAGCCGGCCCTGCCCTCTGTCCTGAGCTGCACTGGGCACCCAGCCGCGCTGGGATCCCCTCAGAGCCTCACCCCTGTCCTCCAGACAGAGAGGGCTCTGGCTCCCAGGCCAGCCCTCATGGGCAGGCCTGAGACCCGTGGCAGGGGCACGGGGAGCGCACCTTGCTCTGTGGACGTTCCTCTGGCCCTCCGCTGCTCCTCAGAGGCAGCTGGGTGCCTCTCTTTGGGCCTTCTGGGACCCCAGGACGGCAGGCTGAGTGGGCTTCCTCTATGCCCTGCCACATCAGCCGCACAGTATCATGCAGTGCCTGCTGGCCATCTGCCACCGCACACCTGCCCTCCCGCTAAGCTCCTGGCGGCATCACATGGGCTGGCACTTGGGCCAGCCCACTGGGGCGTGGAGAGCGGAGGGATGGGAGGGGAGAGACAGGCAGAAGCGGGGTATGGGGGGTGGGGGGGCAAGACAGGGGTGCGGGGCCAGCGGCAGGCTGGCAGGGGGGAGTGCAGAGCCGGGAGCACGGAGACTGGATGGCGGACGCAGGACCACGGAGATGAAGCCACAGCTGGCAGCAGGACAAGCCAGGCCACGCCTCCACCAGACCTGAAAGATGCTTATCTTTCCTGTGGGGCTTCGCGGTTCCTGGCTGAGCCCTGGAGTCCAAACCCCGGCTGCAGGTGTAAGTTCAGTGGTTAGAGCCCAGGCGCAGCCTGTGGACGTAACCCCGGCCTGGACGGCACAGCGAGGTCCTGACTCAAAAATAAATAAATAAGTTCAAAGCCAGCCTCAGTGACCTTGCATCTCAAAATAACAAGGGCCAAGGTTGCCGCCTAGCGCAGGGTGCTGGTGTAGCATGGAAGAAGCCGCGGGTTCAATTCTCAGGAGAGGAAGAGACCCACCAGCACGAGACAGAAGCCCCCGGAGGTCTCGGTGAGGACACGGCAGCCCCCACAGAAGCCCCCCGCCCACAGTCCCTGCAACAGCCGGCTCAGGAAGGTACATGCATGGTGTGACAGCCCCCAGAGAGGGACACAGGGGCCCGGGAACCCAGGATATGGAGCCAAGCTCACGCACACGCAGCAGAGACACAGGAACCGGGCAGGAGCAGTCAGGGCGCGAGAGCCGCAGAGGAGCATGGGCTCCGCGGAGGGTCGTGGGCGGGAAGGGCCCTGTGTTCCCAGCCTGGTCCCCCTACATGTGACACTACGCTACACGCAATCACACGCTGGGACCTCTTTCCTTCACAGCACATGGGATTAACCCCGGGTCTGTGCACTGAGAGACATCCCAGTCCTCTCTCGTTCTGTTTGGTTAGCAATGCTGGGGCCCGAGCCCAGAACTTTCGCACTGACTTAAGTCCCCAGTCTGTCCCTTTTTTATTTTTATGTTTTGAGACAGGGCCTCACTCGGTCGTCCAGGCTGGTCTCAAACTCACGGCAACCCTCCTGCTTCAGCCTCTTAAATGCCAGGCTCACAGGCCACCGCGCCTAATTTATGCAGTGTTGAGGATCGGCGCCATGGCACTGTCCTTGCGGGCGGGCGGCAGCTTTAGCCACTATGCCGTTCCTCCAGCTTCACTCTTGTCTTGCTAAAGTGCCCGGCGGGGCTCCAACCTGCCATTCTCCTCCCTCAGCCTCCCCGCGTGCGAGGGTTACAAGCAGGTGCCACCACGCTCCGCTGTCGGTTCGTTTGTGGCATGGGGGACTGAACCCAGGACCTTCACGCTGAGCCACTTTTGACTTCTGACAGTCTTGTGAAGTCACCACGTTACCCAGGATGGGTGGTCTTCCTGCCTCGGCCCCCCCAGAGTGCCGGGATGAGAGGCACGGGACACCACATGATATTTGGAAAGCAGAGACGCTTAATGTTTTCATCACGCAAATCAGAAAGGACAAACTCCTCCTGGCGGAGGTGAGGTCGCAAAGGGCGCTCGCTCCCAGAGGTCCCTGGGACGGGGCCATCCCTGCACTGTGGGTTTTTTCCTTCTTTCCGGAAAGGGTCTCACGTGTGTCCCTGTGTGTCCCTCACAGCTACACAAAGCAGTGGGCAGTGGCGGGAAGACGGGCCTTGAGCAACTGCAGAGAAACAGGAAGCGGAAGGAACAGCTCCTTCCCGAGCAGTGGCGGAGACAGGGCTGCCGAGGGACCCTGGGGGGGTGGGGGGTGCTGCCAGGGCGGCTACCGTGTCCTCATGGAGACTTCTCTGTGGCTGCTGTCTCGCGCTGGTGTGTACTGGGGTGACATCAAAGGGAACCCTGTTCCTCCCCACCAGGCTCTGGCTCTCTCTGCATCAGAAGCCAGCACATGGGGCCCTGCATGAAAAGCCCCACTGAAAATGTTCCAACTGCCAGGCCAGGTGGCACTTGCCTATAATCTCAGCTTTCTGGGAGGCTGCATCAGGAGGATCCCAAGGTGAAGCCTAGAGAGCCTGCGTGATGGAGTGAGACCCTGTCTCAAAATAAAAAATAAAAAGGGTTTGGGATGTAGATCACTTGCAGAATGCCCCTGAGTTCCAGCCCTAGTGCCATAGGGGAAAAAAAAAAAGTTTCCAACAGATGTGAGGAGCCGGGACCCTGTTGCACCTGAGGCCCAGGTCCGGCCGCCATATGGATACTCCTGTGTCCACAGGGAAACCCAGCAAGACTGAACAACTCCCGGTGCTGGGCGCCCTGGGGGCCAGACACACAACAGGCCCGAGGCGGAAGCCCTTCCTGGGAGACCTTCCGAGGCGGGCAGCAGAAGGGGCCGGCACACGTGATGACAGGGTCACCTCAGGCCGGAGTGTGAGAAGGCCATGGAGCCTGAGAAGCAGCAGTGACCAGGTCAGACTGTGGAGAGCACGGAGAGATGACACCTGCCATGAGGAGACCAAGCGTGGGCCCCGCAGGCACGGGCGCCCCAGGCCTGAGCACGGACAGTGCGAGGCACTGCTCAGACGACAGTGAGGGCTGGCAGGGAGCGGGGCAGTGGGCAGGGCCACATCCAACAGGTGTAGGGTGCTGGGCCAGGCCCTGAGAGTGAACCACAGCACATCTCCCCAACATGGCCCTCAACTCATCTGGAGATGTTCCCTAGTCCCCTCCTTCAGGGAAACTGTCCAGCCAGCAGCTGCCGGTTAGGCGCCCGTCGCAGCAGGCACTGGAGAACAGCAGCTCATGGGGACGGGCCTCCCGCACCAACAGCCCAGGGCATCTTACCACTTCCAGTCCCAGCTGGGCCCTGTCCCCTTCCTCCCGGAAGCAGCCCTGCCTTTCCAGCCCCAGTGCTGCTCTGGGGGAAGCCAAGCACAAAGCCCCGTGTGCGGTGCCATTTTCCCTCCGCCCTCCTCTGGGGCCAAAGTTTCTCCACCAGTCTCTTCTAAAACTCATCCTTATCTGCAAATTATTTACTCTCCTCAGAAACTCAGGAATGCAGACAGAAGTACTTATGGGAGGGGCTGAGTACTTAGGGAGATAGGGCAGCCTGGGCTTGGGACACCCTCCGTAATAAATGTCCATTTCCCAAGCAAGTGGGTCATAGTGGGGCACTCCTGTAATCCTAGCACTCTAGGGGCTTGAGACAGGAAGATCCCAAGCTCCTGCCCGGCGTGGGCACCTCAGGCCACTTAGTGAGGCCTTATCTCAAAATAAAAAGTTAAAAAAAGGAAGCCCCTGCCTAGGTAATGCGGATGTCAGTGCAGGAGATGTTAACAGGCCCAGGGGCATGGGTCACACCCTAGGGCAGCTGCGGTTACGGCTCCGCCCCCACCTGCTGACACTGGGCTCCATTGTGAAAGCTCAGATTAGATTATCAGTTAGGTCAGACTCTGGCATTCCTGTGGTCATGTGTTTTAAGAAGTCTAAAGTGAGCCCTCCGCTTCCACACATCCTGACCCAAATTATTCAGTACCTCACTCCTGATCTTCTGCTGTCCAAGGACACGCCAGTGCCCAAGGACCCGTGTTTCCGCGATGTAAGGTGAAGGCCAGGAGCAAGGGCTAAGGCGCGACTTAAGGTGGAACCTCGCTCGGGGAAAGAGGAGCCAGCCTGGGCGCTAGCATCCCGTGGGGCCGGCCCTCCGCTGCGCGGAAAAGCTGACACCTCAGGACAGCAGTCAGGTCACCCACGGGTCCCTTTCAAGGGGCAGGTGAGGTGGGGAGGCCGGCAGCAGGAGCTGGCCAGGCGTGGGCCGCGATGCGACTGCGCCCGCCAACTCTG
Organism: Ctenodactylus gundi; assembly: GCA_004027205.1. Classification (NCBI taxonomy): domain Eukaryota; kingdom Metazoa; phylum Chordata; class Mammalia; order Rodentia; family Ctenodactylidae; genus Ctenodactylus; species Ctenodactylus gundi. The sequence continues at coordinate 116,694 of PVKB01002596.1, read as the reverse complement.
CCCCTCGCCCTTACTCACTCGCGAACGCCGCGCGTGGCCTCCCGTCTTCCTCCCGCACCCCCCACCCGACCTCTCTTGCAACACACACCCCAGCCCCGTATCTCCCTCCCGCCACCCACCCCGGCCCCATTTCGGCCCGATCACCCTCCCGGCCCCCCGCTCACCCGCCGGGCCTTCTCCCACAGCTGGTTCAGCTTCTCCATGCGGAACTCCTCGCCCGGCACGGGCGGCGTGGGCGATGGGGGCTCGTTCTTCTCCCGCGAGTACTTGCCGCCATGGCCAGACCCGGGCCTGGGTCCGAGCAGCAGCAGTAGCAGCAGAGGCGACAGCGGTGACATGGTGAGCGAGCGCCAGCGCAGTCCCGAGACCCGCTCCCTCCAGGCAGCCATCTTCTTCTGCAGCGCGGGCCCGCCCACGCCCACGCCCCGTCCGCCCGTACCCAGGCCCCGCCCACCGCCAAGGCCCGCCCACGAACCCGCCTGTCGCCCCCCATAGGCTCCACCGACCGCTCGGCCCCGCCCACGCCCCGCCCACTGGGCTCGGAGGCGGGGCAGCTCCCCGTGGGCCCCGCCCCCACGCCGGCCCCGCCCACGGCCCGCCCACTGGGCCGCCGGCGCCGGCGCTGCGGGAGTGGTAGGTGCTCGGCCCCGCGGTCTCCGCCTCGGGCGACTCGCCGCGCGCCGCGGGCACGGCGGTCCGGGCGCGCCCGGGTCGGGGTCTCGCGCGGCGCTGGAGGCTGAACCTGGGCTGCTCCGCCGCTCGGCCCCTGCGTCCTCCTGTCGCCCGGAACCGTGCCCGGCCCTGGGCGCATAGCTGGCAGCGCCAGCCCTGGGACGGCCCGAAGGCCACCTGGGCCACTCCCCGGGCACCGCGCGGGCCAGGCTGCAGGGCCCCGTCCGGCCGAGCGCGGCGCGTGGCGCGGGTGCGACAGCCGCCGCCTCGCGGCTCTTCTGGCGCTGGCGGAGGGACGTGTCGCGGTCCCGTCCCCCAGCGCGGGGACTGCGTGGGAAACGCGGGGCAGGGGGCGCCACAGAGGGCTGCGATCAGCGCCCGGGGGTGTGTCCGGCAGAGGCAGAGGCGCCAACCCGAAGCCCCGAGGCTGGGGTCAGGAGAGCCATCTGGTGAGGGCCGGAAGAGCTTCCCAGGGTGGGGGACAGTGAGGACAGGGGAACTGGGGGGGATGCTTTGGAAGAGTCGATATGTGTTAGCTTTGTCGTGGGTGTGGCGGGGGCCGGGGGGGGGTCCCCGGAATGGAGGCCAGGGCCGCCACCCTGAGCGCATCCCCAGCCCATTTATGGTTTTGATTTTGAGACAGGGTCTCAGAGTTGCTAAGTTTCCCAGGCTGGGCTCAGACTTGCGACCCTTCTGCCTCAGGGCCCCAGGAGTGCTGGGATGGCAGGCCTGCGCCCCCGCCTCCTGCTTCCTGTTACCCCACTCCCTTGTTTACCCTGAAGCTGTGCGTTTCTCCAAAGTGTGGGGAGTCAGTGACTCTCGGGCTTTGGTGGCCTTTATTCAGTGTGGCCAGAGCCATAGTTTGTCTAACTCTCCTGCAAGAGGGTCAGTGCGGTCCCTGTGAGCCCGGCACAGGTTCCCAGCTTCCGGCTGTTGATACTCATGCCCTTACCGGTCGCCTCCTCAGCCGTCTCTGCTCTGACGCGGCCCTGGATGCACACGGGCCTGAGGGCAGAGGCCTTTCTTTCTACCCACGTTTGAGTCAGAGAGGCAGGTGTTCCTGTGTAACACTGGGGCTCCAGGTGGAGATTTGGGGGTCCACGTTCCCCTGTCACTGCTCCCCACGGCAGAATGGCAGGCCGGACAGAGCCTGTCACCTCTGCCCTGTTCCACCGTCCGCTGCCTGGAGACTGCCCCATGGCCACACCGCCGCAGGGGCCTGGGGGTGGGGTCGGCGGCTCAGCGAGGTGGAGGACTCAGGCCGCCCCCAGGTGGGGGAGGTTCAGGGCCGTGGCCCATCTTTTTCATAGACTGCCAGGCTGAAGGGCTAATCCAGAGCGATCAGGGGCCATGCAAGGAGCTCCCCAGAAAGTTTACTAGTTAATTTTTTGTGGGCGCAGTGCTGGGGATCAAGCCCAGGGCTTCCACACTGGCCTACATCTCTAGCCCATTTTCATAATTTTTGATTTTGATACAGGGTTTCAATAAGTTGCTAAGTTGCCCAGGCTAGTTGCAAACTGGAGCTCTTCCTGCCTCAGCCTCCCAGAGGGCTATGACTGTGAGCCTTGACCACTGGCCCAGCTCCCATGGCGTTTTAAATCCTCCGTTTCTTGCCCTGAGCAGGCAGCTAAGGACGGCTAGGCCTCAGAGACAGGCTTCTAGCACGGGGCGGTGGGGAGGGAGCAGGGGAAGATTGAGGCGCAACAGTGGACAGCCACCTGAGGAAAGGACCGGGCGGGTAGTCTGGGGTGCAGCCTGGTGGTGAGGCACTTGCCTAGCGGGCCCCGAGCGGATCCCCAGTGCCCGAGGAGCACTCGGTGAGGAGACAGGCGGTTTCCGGTCAGGGGCATCGGCTCTTCCGCCCATCCACCTCCCACCCACCTGTGTGTCTGTCCCCCTTCCTGGGGACAAGCCTGGGCCTTCACTCCACCCGTGCCCCAGCCCCTTTTCTGTTGCTTATTTGAGACAGGCTGGCTTGATCACCCAGCGGGCTGGGTGTACACTCAGGATCCTCCTGCCTCTGCCTGCCAAAGTGCTGAGGTTACGGCCCGGCCACCAGTCCCACCTTCAGGGCACCTGTTATTTGATTAACGGAAGTTTCAGAAAGAAAGGACAGGGAAGTCATCAACTAGAAACAATGACATAAGACAGGTTTCCAGACGTGACGGGGGATGGGGCACAGCTAGAGCCCCCCCCCCCCCCCAATAATAAGATTTACAAGGCTTTGAAGAGAACAGTGTCTACCTGTGCCTGCAGGGCACTAGCAGCCTGTGAGGCTGCCCTCAGCCAGGGCGGAGCGGGCGGTGGCGTGGACAGACGGGGGTGCTGAGGTGACTTGAGTGACAGGACCATCGTGGGCCAGCCAGGTTAAGGCGGCGCTGGAGACAGGCGTGCCTAGCTCAAGGCCCGCAGGCCACATCTGCCCCAGACAGCTAGGAATGTGGCCCCACAAGATTGGAAATTTTTAACCTTACCAAGTGATTTTTTTTCACACTATTTCTTGTGGTGTGATTGCAAGGTGCCTGGTGCGGACTGTGGTGCGGAGGGGAGGGTGCGGGGCGGGGGTGATGTGCGTGCCTCCCGTGCCTGCCACCATCAGAACACTGAAGTCCACGGTAGCTGGGCCCAGCGGCCCGGGCCTGTCATCCCAGGGCGCTGAGAGGCGGAGGCTGACCGGGGAGGCAGCAGAGTCCACCTCTCAGCCAGGGGAGGGCAGCGGTTGCGGGGGAAGTCGAGGCAGGTGTTTTTAAGCGGGAAGGTACAGAGAAAGATTGAGGCAGTTTCAGAACTGGGAGCCAGTCTGGTTGAAGGAAAGGTGGTTTCTCCTGGGCCTGGCGTCCCAGGAGAGGGCCTGGGGTGGACCAAGGCCGCCAGCACCGGCACACCCTGTGGCTTCTGCCCAGCCCTCTGTCACGGGAAGCCAGGCCCGGGTGGGACGGCATGGTGGTGACTTACGGAGGGAACCTCCCAGGAAGGAGCCATCTGGTGTGGGGAGCAGTGAAGGGAGCAAGTCGTCTTTGGCATCTGCTGTACGGTCGCTGGGACACAGCGCCTGGCACCACGGGTCAGGAGGACAGCGGACGCGGCTTGTGGCTGCTGGGGCTCAGTCCACACGCAGCCAGCCCCTAGGCAGGATGTTGGGGGGTGGGGGGCGGGGTGCGTGCAGAGCAGAGTTGCTCACGTCAGGGCCAGAGAGGAAGGGGCGGGGACCGGACACCATCCCAAGGTCTCCCGTCCAGGACACACCAGACCCACTCAGGATTTGCTAGTCTGTTAGGGGGTTCCTAATTCAATAAATTGACCAGTGAGGGTTAGGGTCACCTTAGGCTCCTGCCTTCAGCCTCATCCCAGGACTGAGGAGGGGGGATCACAGCTCCCCGGAGTTCCCACCTTGAAGCCAGGCCCATTTTCTGTCTCCTCTCTGGTCCTCCCTGGGTTAGCCTTGGGGTGCTGCAGTAAGGTGAGGTGTCTGGGATCGGTAGCTCCCCTGTGGCCCTGGTGGCTCTGTGCAGGCAGCCGGGAGCAGAAGGGTTGGGCGCCCTGGTTGGTAAAGGGCATGGGAGTGGGTGTCGAGAGCATCTCTCTTCTCTGCCAGCCACCATCATCTGGCGACAGGGGCGACTGCATGTGCTCAGGTAAACCCTCCCCCCAACTTCCGTGTATCTGCTAAGACCCAGGAGGATCCCTGACGTGAGATCCGCCCATGCCTCTGGCGGCCTCCTGCTTGGGCGGAGCCCCTGGCCCCTGCTGCCAAGGCCGGGCCTCAAGGTCCTTCTCCCTCAATATTCACGCCAAGCCCCCGGGTCCCTTGTCCCACACGGACCCTTCCGAGACCCACGCGCCCCCAAACCTGCCCACTGGGCCTCTTAGACTCAGGGCTTGCCTTGAACAATGTCCTCGTATCTTGAACCTCTGACGGGTCCCTAGAACTTGCTCTAGCAGGAAATGGCACTTCACCCACAGTTCTTGGCTGGCTTCTTCCTTCCTTCCTTCCTTCCTTCCTTCCTTCCTTCCTTCCTTCCTTCTTTCTTTCTTTCTTTCTTTCACAGCTACATCCTTAGCCCATTTTTGATTTTTTGATTTTGAGATAGGGTCTCACTGAGCTGTTATGTTTTCTAGGCTCGGCTCCTTCTGCCTCAGCCTCCCAGAGTGCTGGGATTGCAGCCTGTACCACTGTGATTCAACTCAGTGATTTCATCCCCAGGGAGCCGAAGCCCTGGCCGGCTCTCCTTTGATGACCCTGTCCTCTGACCCCTGCCATGACCACACCCTGGACTTGGTGGCCTGTAGCCACAAACAGTATTCCAGGCCCCAACTCAGCAGTTGCCACCTCCTCTCTCCCCCGCCGGCCTCCTGGCCACTCTGCAGCAGTCCTTTGGCTGTAGGGACGTAGTGGCTGACCTCCCAAATTTTCACAGCACAGCTACCCTCTGTCCTGCTGTTGTAGTGGCCACCCAGCACTCGCGGCAGCAACTGCCAGTTCCCTTGAGTTTTCTCTTCATCAGACCAACACTCCCAGGCCGTCAGGGGTCCCCAGGCCGTCAGGGGTCCCCAGGCGTGGGCCATGGTCTGGCCACTTCTGCACGTCTCCCGCTGGAGCTTCTGTCTTTGGCCTCTTTCCCCAGAGCGGGCGCTCTGTTCGGACAGCAGGGATGGTGCTGCCCGCATCTGCACCTCCTGCTACCCAGCACAGGGCCGGGCCTGGAGCCGGTGCTTGGTGATGAGGTGGAGGGTGAGAAGGCAGGTGGGCGGGTAGATGAAGGCTGGATAGGTGGGTGGATGGGTGGGTAGATGGATGGGTGGGTGGGTGGGCAGAGGTAGGGGTGCACAGAAGACTCCCTCGCTCCCAGCCTTGTCATATATATACTGCCCCGTCTCAACAATCCATTGTCACAGCAGGGGTAAAGGGCAGGCAGCAGAAAAGGTGACCCTAAGTCACCTGTCCCCGATTCCTGGCCTTCCTCCTCCAGTGTTCCTATAGATGTGGGTTCTGAGGTCCCTCAGGGCTAGAGTGGGCTAGGAGTCCCGCACTTGAGTGCACAGCTGTGGGGGTCACTGTGACCCTTCCCCTTGGTCCCCCTCCCCAGCTGCAGGTCCAGGAAGTTTCTGGCAGGGTGGGGATCTGCGCTTAGCTCCTGACCTGATATTGGGCCGTTAACTTGTCTGTTACAAACTCCCACTTAGTAATTCCGGCAAGAAACGCCCACCAGGCTGAGACTTGACACAGAACAGCACTTACTGGAAACATATTTCAAAAATAGTTGGTGATTTTGTGAGGGCCTCCCCCGCCCTTCACCCCCATCAGACACAGGCACCAAGGTCCCTCCTGGGCTGGTCTAACTTAGCCAGCTGCAGCTTAAATGGAGTTGGGCCCGTTTGGTGCAGGCCCATCACACCAGCACTCCAGGAGGCCGAGGCAGGAGGATCACAAGTTCAAGTCCAGCCTGGGGAACTGAGTGACTTGGTGAGACTTTCTCAAAATCAAAAAATAAAAATGGGCTTAGTGGTAAAGCCCCGGCCTTGATTCTAGCACCACACACACACACACACGGACACTGGCCGGGGTGGCGGTGGGGGCAGGGGAGGCTCTGGCTACTGCCAGGGCTGCACCGTGACCTGGTCCTCTGTGCCTGCTCTGGACACCTGATCCTTCCTTGGGCAGCCCGGCCCCCAAATCCCAGCTCAGGAGCTCAGTGAAGACAGGCACTGTCCTCACTCCTGCCGTGGTGGCCCCGCGGGCACTGCAGCCCTGTTTTCTAGTGACAAGGTGCCCTTGTGTGGTGCCAGGTAGGTGATGCTGCCTCCTGAGGCTTGGTGGCCATGGGCGGAGCAGCTAGGGCAGCAGGGCCCCTGCTGAGGGCACCTGCTGGGCAGCTTCAGGGAGGGCGGCTGTGCCCGTTTCACAGGCCGAGAGATGCAGGGGTGCTTGACACCCCTCCTGCCTCAGCTTCCCGGAGCACCGGGGTGACAGGCCTGCACCCCGATGCCCACTTGGAAATTACATTTTTTCCCTACATTTTTACTTCAAAGATTTTCACCCCTAAATTCAAAGCTGAGTTCCGAGCGAGAGCACAGGTGTCTCCTCCCAGCCCCGATGAGTGGTCACCTTGACACGCAGAGGCTGGCCTCACACGTCACAGTGCCACCCGCTTCAAGTCAGGACTTCTCGGTCCTAAAACGCTGAGGGCTAGAAAGCTTGGCAGCGCGCACTTCTGGGGTCTGGTGCCGGCACCCCAGCCTGGGGCTGCCCCCTCCAATCTCTGTCGTATCGCCATCTGGTGGCCTTTCTCCACGGCGCGCCAGTTCCCTGCTGCTCCGGGTCTGAAAGAAACTGGGTCTAGAAAGGTCCTTGTACCGTCCCTCCCCAGGGGCTGGGACACCGGCACCTGTCACCAAGGGTCTCCGCTGGAGCTGCCAGGGTGTTGAGCCCAGCAACTGGCTTTTGGGTACCACAGGGCATCGGCCATTGCACCAGAATGGGATGTGGTAGCCTGGTTCTGGAATGAGAACATCCTACACCCGCAGGAATGATGGGGTGGGTCCCTGCGGGCCCGAGACCCCAGAGGGTTACCAGCACACCATACGCCGAGGCCTGCGGCTGTGCTTGCCTGCTCTCTCTCTCTCTCTCTCTCTCTCTCTCTCTCTCTCTCTCTCTCTCTCTCCTTCCTCTTCCTTTCTTCTGTGGCCCTGGGATCAAGCCTGGGGCCTTCACGCAGAGCCATATGCCCAGCCCATCCACTTTTATTTTTGATTTCGAGACAGGGTCTGGCTAAGTTCCTCAGGCTGGGATTGCGCTTAGCACTCATCCTGCCTCAGTCTCCCAGAGTGCTGTGCTGACAGGCCCGTGCCACGGCACCCACCTGTGACTAGTGTCTTCATAACAAGGACGCACATGACATGTGGAGGAGAACGAGGTGGCTGAGACCGGGTACTGCAAGCTGAGGACTGGCGAGGACAGGCCACACGCCGCCTCAGCCGGGGGACAGGCCCAGGTCACCTACCGTGGCAGAAGCAGCCTGCCCACACCGCGGCCTCCTTTCCAGCCTCCAGGACTCAGGGTGGCACTCCGTCGGCCCAGCTGCCCAGCCCGCAGGACGTGGGTAGGAGCCTCAGGGAGCGCACAGCCGCAGTGTGGGAACTCATGCCAACCGTCAGGCAGGGTGAGCCTCTGGGTGACGATGTGGCACTCAGTGAGGTCGAGCAGGTGCTGCTGTCTGCACTTCTAAGCTACCGCAGGGCAAGACCGGAGGGAGAGAGCCAGTGGACGGAGGAGGGGAGGGAGCCGGCCTCACCCCGGCATGGCTCACGTCCCACAGATGATCTTCACGCTTGGCCCCCAAACCAGACACTTACTGAGTGACCACCTGCAAAGACGGCAGCACTTCCTCTCTGGACACGCCTTGGGCTGCCGGGATGCCCGGGCTGGGCTTGAACTCCTGCCTCAGCCTCCTGGAGTGCTGGATGGCGGCCTGGTGCCACCAGGCCCTGCTAATGAGCTCTTCAGGACCTGCAGCGGTGAGCAGGCTCGGTGGCGCCGGTGCTGTGGGAGGCTGGGGCAGGGGGACTGCCGGTTCAGAATCGGATCCGGCCACACAACGGCTTGGTGAAGACTTGTGTCGAAATAAAACACCAGGAAGTCCCTTTGTTCAGACCCTGATACTGAGAAAAGAAAAAAAAAAAAAAAAGAAAAACTACACTTAGATGGAATCTGTCACACACCGCGTAGGCAATGTGGGGGACAAGCGGGCTCCCCACGGGGTGCTGGGGCGTCTGGGCTGCGAGGTCCCCGGTGACACGGGTGGTGACCCGCCTCCCGCCGGCAATCCCAGTCTCTAGGACTTACTGCTCTGCCAGCTGCTCCGCAAAGAGGGAACAAGGCGAGCCCAGGCGATGCCCGGTGAACGGGCAACCAGGCATGCTGGGAAAGGAAAGGCGTGTGCCAGGTGACACACTGTGGCCTTAGGGGACGCTGGCGTGGAGTCAGGGAGACTGGCTGGGGTGGCAGTCAGGTGGGCAGCTGTGCCCGGGGGCGGCACCCTAGGGGAAGGGTGGTGCCTGTGCGCCCAGCCCCTGCCACTGCCTGCCACAGCAGAGTGGGCATCACCCCCACCTGCCGGCTGTCGCGCGACTGTCCTCGTCGCCGCGTTCTCCCAGCAGCAGGGAGCTGAAAAGTCAGCGCGCCATCTGCTCCCGGTTTGGAAGGCGCCGCGGGACATCAAGCGGCAGCCTGCTCACTCTTACCACGTGCGACGCCTGACGCCAAGGCGGCCTGACAACGAACCTGCTGCTCTGTGAAGGAGCACCAGGGAGCTGGGGCGGCGCTAGGCCCACCTCCGCGGTGCCTGCCTGGCCCGGGTTTCGCGGGCCGCGCTGGTCCACTCACAGCTCTTGAGGACACCACCTGTCACCTTCAGCTCACGATCCAGTACATGACTTCCTGGTCGCGCTGGCTGCGGGCCCGGGGCAGCTGGCCGCCCGGCTGGGGAGGTTGTTCTAGATGAACCTGTGACCCAGGATGCTGTCAGCAGGCCAGAGGATGGCTTGGCTCGGGTCCTTCCCATGGTGGGAGGCGTCCCAAACAAGAAGGGACCAGGCCTGGGCACAGGTGCGTCTCATGCCCCAGGGGAGGGTGTCACCTTCTCCCCCAGCCCTGAGTGCAGCCGGCTGGGCTGCTGCCCGGGGAGGAGAGACGCTGGGCTGCGCTCCCTTCTGGGCTTACGACCGCTCTTCTGGGCTTACGACTGCTCCGGGCCGGGGCGGGACCACTGGGAACTGAATCCAGGGCTTCTGTGCTGTGCTGCGTTCTTAGTCCATTTTGTTTTTGTGTTTTGATTTTGAGACAGGGTCTCGCTGTGTTGCTAAGCTCCCCAGGCTGGGCTTGAGCTTGGGATCCTCCTGCCTCAGCCTCCCAGAGCGTTAGGATTACAGGCCCAGCCGCTGGCCCGGCGGAACCCCTCGTTGTGACTGAGCCCACGCCCCACCTGGGCTCACCCTACTCTCAGCCCGGAGCCTCCACTTCTTAACCGAGAATCAGCTGCTTTTGTTGCTTGGCGCAAGTGACACACCCATCTGCGGAGCACCTGCTGCGTGCCGCCTGAGACCCGGGCCCGGCGGAGGGCAGCTGCAGTTTGGATCTGACGTCCCCCAAGGCCTGTGTGCCCAGAGCAGGGCTGTCAGTCGGAGCAGGAGCCTGATGGAGACCTCCAGGTCAGCGGGTAGCACCCTGAGGGGGCCGAGGGAGCCCACGCTCCTGCTCTTTCTCACTCCTGCTTCCTGGCCCAGGTGGGCAGTTGTGCCTGGTCACACACTGCTGCCCTGCGGCGCAACGCGCCCCCATGTGCCAGGCAGAGCCGGGTCCGATGAGCTGTGGTCTGGGAGCTCTATGGCTCTGAAACAAAGTGAATTCATTCTTTTCTTTCTTCCATTCTTCTTTTTGAGGCAGGGTCTCGCTCTGTGACCCAGGCTGGCCCTGAACTCACTATGGAGCCCAGGCTGGCCTTGCACTCCTGGCAATCCTCCTGCGTTGTGTTTCGGGGTTACAGGCGTGCGTCACCCTGGCCGGCTTATGTGGTGCCAGGAAATCGAACTCAGGGTCTTGAGCTAGCTAGGCGGGCACTTTAACCCCTGAGCTGTTCTTCCAGTCCCCCAGCCCAGCTTTTATTTTTGTTTCTGAGACAGTCTCATGAAGTTGCAGACTTGCCGGGGCTGAATTTGCAGTTGTGACCTTCGTGCCTCAGTCTCCCAGAGCGCTGGGAGGGCACGTCTGTGCCCTGTGCTCAGCCCGACCATACTTAACTTGTAAATTGATCATCTCGATTGTTACAGCAGCGGGAAGCCGACGCACAGCCCCCGCCCGCCCAGGGTGGGCTTCGGGGGTCGTCTGCCGCAGGGGTCTCTCCTGGAGGACCTGCAGCCGCAGACAGCGGGGGGGATGAGGGCTGGGACCTGCCACGCTCAGCATGGCTGGGGCACAAAGGCAGCTGGTCCCTGGGGTGCTGAGGACACGACTAATGGCCCACACGGTCACTAGGACACCTGACGGCCTGTGGGCCCCGAGGGCCCGGGTGCTGCCCCGGCCCCACGGCTCCGGCCTTCCCGCCTTCTGGCCGTTACCATGCCATTTTCCTCAGTGACGTCCTGGCACTCCAATCCTGCTTTGTCCTGACTTTGGGGGCCTAAGGGAGGGGCTTCCCGCTGAGCGACGCTTCCAGCCCATTCTCATTTTTAATTTATCGAGACAAAGTCTCTGTAAATTGCCCGGGCTGAGCTGGAACAATCCTCCTGCCTCAGCCTCCCAGAGCGCAGGCATGTGCCAGCTGCTTCCGGTGCTAACCTTGCTTCAGCAGGCGGGTCTTGATTTCGGTCTCAGCTCTGCCCCCTGCTGGCCGCAGACAGGGGATGCCAGGCACAGTCCTGGGGGAGGCATTCGTCTGACCTCAGCCTGGCCTTGGGCTCGGTGCCTGGTGGCACCATGCGGGAGGACACCGGGCTGACGTGACCCCCTCCGTCCGGGGGCTGCTCTTGTGACTAGTTCTGGATCTGCGGCCCAGAGGCCCCATCCTGCCCCGCCTGCCCGCAGCCAGGCCGCGTCCAGAGCTAGCTGGGACATGCTGCAGAGCCAGGGTCCCGTCCTCAGCTCCCTGGTGGGACACAGTGGGGGTCCTGGACACACCGTATCTGAGTCCTGTGAGCCCGGGACGTGGCTTCCTGCTCTGTCCTGGGGTCTCCCGGAGGGCGGAGCCCCACATCCTCCAAGATCTGACCTGCTCTCCCCTAACCCTCGTCCTCCTGGGGCCCCGCAGCGGCCCAGAGCTTGTCAGTGGTCAGCACAACCTGGAGATGGCCCTGCCCACCGCTACTTCCGGTCCTGCTGCCAAAGGCTTTCAAGGGCCCCGTCCTGTCCCTCAGGGGACTGCCACCTTCTGTCCTGCTCTTTGCTTCTGTCACCTGGACCGTGTGCCCCACACAGGCCCTGGGAACCCCAGCCGGGACGACCCATGCCAGGTCTGCACGGCCACCTGGAAAGTCTCAAAGGCCCCCGAGAAGCCCCCTCTATGCCTCGCGGGAGATGGGCAGGGATGTTGAGGGCTGAGCCACGCCGGGCTGGGTGGCTTGGCCCTGAGGGGGCGCCCATCGCCCTTCAGGGACTGGTGGCAGAGTATTTGCTCAGCCCCCGTCCTGGCCCTCAGGACTCAGGTGTTGCGTGGGCGGAGGACAGAATACCAGGCAAGAGGCCGGTCCCAGGACTGGACACAGCTGGGCGGGGCTGCCTGTCGTCCATATACCAGGCTGGTTCCGAATGCGCACGTAGCCCATGCTCGCCTCAAACTCACAGCAATCCTCCTGCCTCGGCCTCCAGAGTGCTGGGATTACAGGCGTGAGCCACCATGTGAAGTTTACGTGGTGCTGGGGAATCGAACCTGGGGCCTTGGGTACGTGAGGCAAGTGCTCTGACCGCTGAGGCAGACCCCAGACACTCCTCTCTTTTCTATCTTAAATTTTGAGACACTAAGTTGCTAAGTTGCCCTGGTTGGGCTCAAATTTAGAATCCTCCGGCCTCAGGCTCCCGACCCAGAAGAACCCGGAATTCTGTGGGAAGGCCCGGCCCCAGGCACTCGGAGCTGGGTGGGAACTCCCGAGCTGTGGGCGCAGGCCCTGCCCAGGGGCCTCGTGGCTGTGACGCGTCCAGTCCAGGGAGGGGGCGGTCTGCTCTTCAGCCTGGTGGTGACCATCACCCACTCGGTCCCCAACTCTTCCGGGACGGGGCCCCGTTCATCTTGGACCTCTGCAGGGCCCGCACCAATCGACGTGTGGCACAGAAGATTCACTGGCTCCTGGGAAATGCCAGGGGCCGAATCAGAGCTGGCCCAGGTGAGGCCTAGGGATGCTGTACCATCTCACAAGCCTCAGTCCTTATCAGAGGGAAAGAAAACACGCTATCTGGGTTTCCACAGCAACTGGCAGCTGGGCACAGGGTTTCTGCTGTCTCGGCATGTCCTGAGAGGACAGGACGGCTGGAGGCTGCTGACCTTGGCCCCGGGCAGCAGCATGCCCTGATGTGTGACCCCAGGCACCCAGGCCGGGCCGGAGAGGGGCGCAGCCTGCCCCCCTGCACGGGGCAAGGAGGCGGAGCTTGCGGTCCCCGGGCCTCTGAGAGGGCGCTCAGCAGGAGAAAGGCTCCTGGACCGGGACTTCCCCGTTCCCTTGCCAGCCACCTCCCTCCCTCCACACCTGCACCCACCTACCCACTCACTCCGGCCCAGATGGCAACCCACTCACTCACACACTCGCACCTCTTCGGCACATCCCACTGTGCCCCTACTCCTACAGCTGCCTACCAGATGGTGGCCCACCCGTCCACTCATCTACCCGCCCACCTACCCATCCACCCACCCGCCCATCGAGCCCTCGTCCATCTGCCTACCCACCTACCCAGACACACACCGCACATCAGGGTGGTCTGCGGGGATCTGCCACGGATCTGCCACGGATTCCAACTCCGCTTGCAGATCTCCAGTGTCCGGTATGTGTCCTTTTAACACCTCTGCCCTGTGGCCTCACCGAGACAATCAGGATGGTCACAGAGGAGTTGCCAGATGTGACGTCCAGCCGGGTCCGGAGGCACAGGCCTGGAACCCCAGCATTCTGGGGGCTGACGCAGGAAGGTCTGAGGCTCTAGCCCAACCTGGGCAGCTTAGGGGCTTCGTGAGACCCCATCTCAAAACGGAAAAGGGCTGGGGGTGGAGCTCAGTGGGCACACCCCGGATCCAGTCCCCGGGCGGGAGAGGCGGCAGAGGGGCTGGAGGTGGAGCTCAGCGCGAAAGCTCTGAGCGGACAGAGCACCAAACCAGACAACAAAACAAACCCAAAGTCAGTTGACACCCCAGGGAGGGGCACTCGCGATGGGATGGCGTCGGCACGCTGGCAGGGCGCCCGGCCCCGCGCTGGGATGTGAGGGCCCGGTCGGGGCCAAGCAGTCCTGGGTGATGGGGGAGCCGTGAGTTCCGGGGGACCAGGCTGGGACTCTGAGGCCTCAGGCGACCAGGTCGGCTCCCTCTAATTTACTGGTTCTTTCTTTCAGTAAGAGAGACAGGTACGGCAATATGGTTGTTTGTTTATATGTAAGTAACTGTTGAGACAGGGTCTCGATCTGTAGCCCAGGCTGGTCCTGAACACCCTGTGGAGCTCAGGCTGGTCTCGAACTTTTAGCAATCTTCCTGCCTCAGCCTTCTGAGTGTCGGGATTGCAGGTGTGTGCCATCATGCCTGGCTTATGTGGTGCTGGGGAATTGAATTCAGGGCCTAGTGCTTGCCGGGCAAGAGCTTTAACCTCTGTGTAATTTCTCCAGGCATTTTCGGATTTCTAAGGCTTAATTTGGAGAGGGTTTAGCAGACAAAATGCAGCGTATTAAATCTGTTCGTGGAATTACACGCTTGTAGGTGTTTTATTAAATCGATTTGGAAGTGGGGCCTAATGTGAATGGAAGAATCTTTAGACAGAATTAAGATTTCTTAAGCTTACAAAATACAAGACTCGTACGTGCAGCAGTTCCAGGGGAAAGCCCTAGTTTTCTGATTCTGCAACATTAACAAGTGAAAACAAGAGTTTTAAAAGTGCAAAGTAATTTTTGAACAGTCTTTTCTGTGCACAAAAGTAAAACCTTGGGGACGTCAACCCAGTCTCGCCGTGCCAGCGTATGCCCGCTCACCCCGCCGTCCACTCGCTCAGTCCCATGTTATTTTTTCTTTTCCCATGTTCTTAGGACGCTGAGGATAGAGCCCGGGGCCTTCACGCGGAGCTACACCCCCAGCCTGGATTTTAGTTTTGATCTTGAGACAGGATATCGCGCAGCTGCCCAGGCTGGGCGTGGGCTCTCAATCCTCCCGCAGCAGCTTCCTAGAGTGTAGGCCGGTGCTCCCCGGCCTGGCCACCTTGGTTGTGATCCGGGGATTCGAACCCAGGCCTCACGTGTGAGGGGCGAGCACGGCCACAGAGCTACACGCCTCGTCCTCAATTGTACCGAGCCATCCGGTGGCTGTGACAGCGTGTGCGGGGTTCTGATTGGTCTCTTTCAGCCCTCACGCGGACTTGCGCCCTTGGTGGGGACCACCTGTCCATTACAAGCCTTGTTTCTGTCCCTTCCTCAGCAAGGAGTTACCGCTTCACGATTTCCTAGGTGAGGCTTTGCCTGTGGCCTGGGCCTCGGGCCTCGGGCCTGTGTCCTTCCGCCTCCACAAGGCGCTGTTGAGCAGGGAGCGGGAGGGCACCGCAGCAGCCTCTTCTCGTGGGGCCAGTCCTGTGTCCCGCTGTCGCGCGTAGGGGCTGCCAGCGCCTCCCCGCCCGAGGTTACAGGCTTTTCTCGTTCCCAAAGATCTGCAGATTTATCTGCCCTATTTAAGTCTTTTTCCAGCTGGGGCTGACTTTTAATTTACTGTCTTTTCCTGGCTCTGATTTCTGTGGTCAGTGCAAAGCAAGAGTTATGACAGCTTTATTGCTTTAATAGTTTAAATTTTTCTCGCCGTGCCGGGGTTGGAACACAGAGCCTCGCAGGCACAGGCCCGGACCCCTTGCCCCCTGCCCAAGCCCAACCCCGTGACCAGGCCAGGTGTAATGAAAGTTTAGTCCTGGGAGTCAGCGGGGCAAGTCCTGCCCGCCCCCCCACCACTCGCTCTTCTCCAAGTGTGCCTTGAGTTGAGGCTGGGTGTGGTGGCACAAGTCTGTAGTCCTAGCACTGGGAGGCTGAGGCAGGACAATCGCAAATTCAAGCCTAGACTGAGTAACTTAATGAAAACATCTCTCAAAACAAACAGCGCCCTGGGAACGTAGTTCAGCCCCAAGAAAAGCAAGCGCCTGGCCTTTCCCGGTTCTTTTGGACTCCACGGTTTAGAACCACGCTCAGATCTCCTCCTATCATGGAGGACTGTGACTGGTTTACATCTTCTCTGTGAAGAATTTAGGGGAACGTGGCACCTTTATAATATTATCAAGGCTTCCCGTCCAGTCCTCTTAACATCTTATTACGACTAATAGCATTTAGACAGGGTCTTGCTCTGTAGTCTGGACCGGACTTAAATGTGCTGTGTAACTCAGGCTGGGCTCAAACTCGAGATCCTCCTGCCTCAGCCTCCCAGAGTGACGGGATGACAGGCCTGGCATTTGTGGAGAATCTGTAAAGGCCAGGATCAGGAGGACTCAAAGGAGACCGCACGCAGTTGTGCAGGCTGCGCGCTGCACTTCTCCAGGGGCGCAGGGGCATGAGGTGCCACGTGGTGACCGGCCCTGGGGCAGAGGGACTCGGATCTGCTTCTGTCCCGACAGTTCCGAACGACTGTGACCTGAGTTCTTGGGCCGCTGGCTCTCGTGAGCGCAGCCGCATGGAGGCAGGCCTGCAGATTTAGGTGCTCAGCCATGCCCCGACCCTGACAGCCTCGGGCAAAGACAATAATATCTGTTCTCCTGGGGAGTAGGGGGCGGTGCCAGGGGGTTTGCAGCATGGTCACTTTTTTAATTTTTAATTTTTTTTTGAGACAGGGTCTTGCTCTGTAGCCCAGGCTGGTCCTGAACTCCCTACGTAGCCCGGGCTGGCCTTGGACTCACAGCGATCCTCCTGCCTCAGCCTCCCCAGTGCTGGGATGACAGGCGTGCGCCAGCCATCACGCCAGCTTACGTGGTGCTGGGGGATCAAACTTGGGTACAGAGTGCTTGATTTAGCGCTTGCTAGGCAAACGCTTTAACCACTGAGCCGGTCCTCCCGCCGCTCACGTTTTTAAAAACAGTAGAATTTCCTCTTTGTAGTTGCGCCGACTGAATGTGCACACCTGCAGGTGTCCACGTTGGGAGATGAGGACCCGGGGGGGCCAAGGGTTACACGAGGTCATGGCTGCGGGGCTGGTCCCTGGGGTTAGTGTGCCCACGAGGAGAAGCGCCCGAGAGCTGGGGACCCGCCCTGGGCTCTCCCCCGTGAGCCTCTCCCAGGCGGCACATGCCGACTCTCCCTCTGTCTCCCTTTGTCTGTGTGACTCTGTCTCCGTCCCCGCCACCCCACCAAGCCAGGCAGAGAGCCCTCCCTGTGGTCTAGCCGTGCCCAGGGCTCACTCACGGACCTTCCGCCCCCGGACACTGGGGAATGGATTCTTGTCGCCAGGCCACCCCATCCGCAGTATTTTGCCGTGGCAGCGTGAGCAGATTCACTTGGGTTTTGACGGCGGCGTCTGCAGGCTACAGAGCTCTGCCTCCAGTAAGCCCACGATTGAAGCATTTGGGACACGTGGCGCCGGCGGGAGACACGTCCGGATCCTGTCTGCCTCGCTTTTTGTCAGACAAGCCCGGGCAGCCACAGCCGTGAGCGGGCATGCTGGGCAGCTCGGCGCAGAACGCACGGGACGGGAGGATGACCCAGTCGACACACACTGGGGTCTATAGCTGAGGCACGCGCACCTGGATGTGGCCTCCCAGGGCTCTGGGGCGCAGCTCCTTGGTGACTGAGAGATGACCTCACACAGCTGTGGTCCTACCCTGCCGCAAAAACATACCAACGCTACCGATTCTGCGGTTAGGGTTTGGATGTAACTCAGTCTTGAGAGCTAAACCTCTGCCCAGGCTGGTCCTGTGTTGCCACTGCTGACCGATTCATGCTTTTCTTTCTTTTCATTGTAACTTTCCCCCCTACTGTGTGGATAAAACGCCTTCACTAGCTCATCAGCTCTTTAAAGAAAATTCTCCCCAGTTTTCTCCAGGATTTTCTGATTTATTTGTTTTAGTTGATGCTATTGAGAGCTAAACCCACAATCTTCATATCCCCTTTTTTATTTTACTATAACTGAGTTAAAGATTCCCACTTTCTTATACTTGTTCTATAGTTCTATATCTATTTCTTTAATTTCTTAATATTTTCTTATTCTAGATTATTCTCAAAACAGGAAGCACCCAGCCTTAAAAATAACTATATCATAATATCACCATCATGGCTATTTCATCTAAAATCCTTTCTACCATAATAAATGTCAGAAGTAAACCACAAATAAAAAACAAAAGAACCACCACCCAGAGGAAACACAGAATTAAAGCCACCTGTTACCCCAACATGATAATACCCTAGGTTACCTTGTCAAGCCTGGTGGCGAGGGCCGACCCAAGGATACTGACCCATATCTTGCGTACGGTGACTTTCTACCACCCCTTTTAAATTGGGTGCACAGAATACAGTCTTTATACATATGAGACTGATGTCGGGTCTTTAGGATAATTTTGTTACCTATTCCCGTCAGGGTGATTTCACCTGTGCACGTGTATTCCCCTAACTATTTGGCTTTTTTATATGTACACACTTTTAATAAAGTTGGGCCCTCCTCACAGGAAATGTTTGTGGTGGAAAAAGAGACATCGTTCCTCCCCCCTCCGTGCCCCCCCTCTGCAGCCTTCCCGCCTGCCCCACGGACTGAGCCAGATAATCCTTGAAATCACTGGTGTCGGGCACCTTGTCCCAGTGACAGGAAGGTGACCAGACGCCTTGCATAGTCTGCAAGCACGTGCCACGTATGTGTGCGTACGCATCCGTGCGCATGCGTGCGCACACACCTGGGGCCCACGCGTGCACTTCGTAGCGCATCCACTCCATAGGCGTTAGACGCCGTGGCCCATGCCCGTCCCCACTTCGGGTGCCCCCTCCTGCTGGGCCGCTGCTTGCTGCCCTCCATGCCTGTGCAGGGCCGGCTCCCGAGCTCAGGGAAGCAGATACCGGTTCAGAATTGCCTGGAAGCCCTGTCACCTGCCCTGTGAGGTACGGCCTGAAGGAGTCACCGGAGAACCGTGCCCCTCTGTGTGCTTTCCACGAAGCAAGCACAACATGCGATCTCGGGGCCCTGGCAGCCGTCGGGCCGGGGTGCGGCAGCTCCAGGGACTTCTGCAGGGAGGGGGCGTGGCTCCAAGGCACCTCTGTCCCTGAGCCACTGTGCCAGCACTCCCCGGGCGGTGGCATCTCCACTGCGGCCTGTCAGGAGTGCCCGCGATGGTTGGGGGCTGCTGGGTGTTGTGGAACCTTTGATCCGCTGTGTAGGGTAAAGTCGGCGCCTCCTGAACTGCGCGGAGGTCGTCAGGCGGAAGCGGAGCAGGTTGCAGGTGGGCGCGGACGGGCCCCATCAATAGACACCCACAGCGGGCCTGGCAGCGGGAGGCTGGGCCGACGGCTGCTGGCGCCGAGTTCTAGCGCTTGCTCTTCGGAGCCGCCTGGGCGCCAGATGGCCGAGCCTCCTGGAAACCGATCTGTGGGAAACTGGAGGGCTTTTCTTAATTATGAAAATTTCACCGCGGAATAACGGCGTGGAGCGTAGCATGCCGACCGCCTGCACCTCCGCGGGCGACAGTTGCTAACATCTTGCCGTGGGCGCGTCTCTCCTTCCTTTTCCTAATTCATTCATATTTTTCTCTTTCTTTCTTTTCTTTTCTTTTCTTTTCTTTCCTTTTCTTTCTTTGTGTGTGTGCTGCTGGGGACTGAACCCAGGGCTTTTGCGCTGAGCTACACCCTGGCCCTTTTCTTATCTTAAGACAAAGTTTCTAGGCAGCTTGTCCAGGCTGGGTTGAAATTCGCAATCCTCCCGTCTCAGCCTTCCAGAGGCTGTGCATCATGCCCAGCCTTTCTCATAATTCCTGTTCAAACATTTCCCAGCAAGTTTCACATACCGCCTCGCTTCATACCCCAATCCTCCCACCTGCCTCGTACGAGTCAGGCCATTTCCCCAGAACACACGGGTGTTCTCACACCCCAGCAAGCGTGCAGCAGGTGCTCGAAGATCACCTCTGACAGTCTCTAGGACACGAGAATCCAAAGCTCCCAGGCCGGAAGTCCCTTCCACGTGGTGTGCACGAACACGTGGCGCGGGCCGGGCCGGGCTGGGCCACAGGGGTGTCTTCTTAGTCTCCTCTGACCAGGACCAGTCCCTCCCCTTTTAGACTAAGAGTTGCAGGTAAAATCTAGTAGCCTGAGCGTTTCGTTTTTTAGGAGGCTGACTTTTGGAAGGCCTGCTGGGCTGTCTCGGGGCATCCGTTGTCTGCTTGCCCCAAGTCCCTCGGGTCCCTCAAGTCCCTTGGGGCCGGGGTTGCAAGGCCATGGCCCAGCAAGGTCACCTCCGTTTGGCCCCTTCCCTAACTTTCCCAATCTGAATGGAACATTTATTATTATCTTTCATCCTCCTTTGCGTCTTCAAATGTTTTAATGTTTTTTTTTTTTTTTTTTTTTTTTTTACAGTTCACAATCTATGTTTAAAAATAATCTGACAATCCTGGTGGCACAGGCTGCCGCTAGGAGGCTGAGGCAGGAGGATCACAAGTTGGAGCCCGGCTGGGCAACTTCATGAGACCTTATCTCAAAACAAAATGTGGGCTGGGATGTAGCTCAGCATGAGGGCCGTGGGCCAGACACCCAGACTCTCTCTCTCTCTCTCTCCCTTGTACCTATCTTCAAATATCATATCTGTTCCTATTACTGTCTCATGACTGAGATGAAATACCCTGCACTTGTGACTTCAGGAGGGGAAGTTTCTTTGGCTCACAGTTCTGGTGGGTTTGGTTCATGGTCCTCTGGCGGAGGCCAGCTGCTCGCCCCATGGCGGTCCAGAAGCAGAGAGAGAAGGGAGGGGCTGGGGACAGGAACGAGCCCTTCCAGGCCCCACCCCAGCGCCCGCCTCCACCCCGACCATGAGTCACCATGAGCCCACCCGCGGATGGACCCACTGACGAGCACAGCACCCCGTCATCCCGTCACCTTCCACTCACAGGGGATTTGGGGGGACGCTCAGATCTAAGTCATGAGGGTGCCTTTCCTGGTGTCACCGAAGTGCTGTAGGCAGTGTGGGTGCGGCTCCTCCCGCCCACGGCTCCTGCCCTTGTCCCGGACTTGTGTCCTGGCAACGCACCCCAGCCGTGTCAGTTTCCCCGGTCAGTACCTGCTGCCTTTCAGGGCAAGCCGGATCAAGACGTGCTTCACTTTGGCCTTACTGGGCCCCCGCCTGGCGTGACCCTAGCTCTTCCAGAACCTCCCCCCATGTGTTTGGCCCCGTCGGCCTGGGGCTCGCCCCTCACACGTCCTGCAGCCAGCGCCCACCACGCTGCTTCAGAAGGAATTTTTTTGGCTTTCAGGATTTTTTTGTTCTAGTAACTGGAATTGAACCCCAGGCCTTCACTCTATGCTGAGCTACATCTCCACCTAACCCTTAAGTTTTGGTCATTTTTTAATTTTGATGCGGTGTCTTGCTAAGATGCTGCTGTGGTTGGACCTGGAGTGTCCCCCAGGCAGGTTATCTGGGGGTCGGGAGGCCGGGGCTGGCTGGCTGCGCAGGAGCAGGGTGTGTGCCTGGGAAGGGTCCATCCTTGCCCTGGCATGCCCCGCGGCTGATCCTCCCTTTCGGGATGCTGGAGCGGCTGTTCGCCGCTGGACCCTGCCTGCCACGGCCAGCCAGCCGCCAGCCACCTGTGCATGGGCCTCCTGAAACCGCAAGCCCTTCCCCACTTAGCTCGTAGGCGTCAGGTGTCATCTCCCCAAAACACGAAAAGTAGCTAGGACAGTTACTAAGTTGTCTTGGCCGGGCTCAAACTAGAAATCCTCCCGACTCAGCCTCCTGGGTTTACATGTGGGTGCCAACCCGTTCAATGTCCGGTTTGGGGGGTTGTTTTTTAAACCAAGGCTCTCTCTCCTGGTTTTGGCCGCGTGGTTTCTGGCGACGAGCTCCTCTCTCGCCTGGCTGACTTCCGCATGGTGTCTGTCTCTGGTTTTCAGTGGTTTGCGAATGTGCCTGGGATGGGTTTCTTGGTAGCCATCCTGCTTGGCGGCCCTGGGCGTGGTGGATCTGTGAACCGAATCCACCAGCTGTTTTGGAGGCAGTTTAGCTGTTGTTTCTTCTGGTGTTTCTGCTGGCTCCTTCCTGCTTTCTCCTGCGGGTCACGTGCGTGCTCACCCTCTGTGCTTCCATGACGCCGACATCCCTGATTCCCACTCCGGCCCCAGCGTGACGTTTTCTCTCCGTGGCCCAAGCGTCCTTCTGAGCGCAAACCCAGGGGAAGGCTCTTCGGCGAACGAGACCCTGGCATCGTCTGTGGCTCGGAGACCTCAGTCACCTCAAACACCTCCCCCATCTCCTCACCAGCTGGGTGGGGCGCTGGGCAGCACCCATCAGAAACCCTGCCCCCTGCTGTGGGGCACTGTCTGTCCCCAGATTCTGTCCCAGTCGCTTTCCCAGTGACCTCAGCTCCCCGAGGCCTTTAGAAAAGTGGCTTGTCTGTGACTGACTAGGGCTGCGCCGCACTCCCATGAGGCGAGCCTGGGAGGGCGGCGGGGGCGGGGCGGGCCTTGCAGGGTGTGGAGTGACCCCTCTTCTCTCGTTTTGAGATGTCGCTCACCACCTTCAGCCTGATGTCGTCCCTTAGGGGGTGCGAGGGCGGCTCACTGGCCTGTCCCCTCCGTGCAGCACCTCTGTTCTCTCCCGACGGCTTCTGAGGGCTTATTTCCACCTCCAGTTTTAGCCTCTGACCACAAACTGCCTGGGTGTGGTGTGGCGTGGGGTGCGGTGTGCACGGGTGTGCGCGGACGTGCACGGGTGCGCACCGGTGTGTGTTGAGCTACTTGGATCTGAGGGTTCGTTTTTTTTTATCATGTTTGAAAAAAATTGTCAATTACGACTTTAAATGCATACAAGTTATTTCCTGAGACAGATTCCCTTTTTCATTATGAACAGTGATTTTGAGAGCGCTCAGCGGAGCCTGCTTAGTTTTTCGTCCTTTCTCTCCCTCCCTCTCACCCCCTCTCCCTCCTTTCTTCTTCCATGTGGTGCTGGGGATTGAACCCAGGACCCTCACACTGAGCTGCACCTCCAGCCTGCTTTTAGTTCCTTTTTCTGAGACAGCGTCTCCCTCTGCAGGCCTGGATGGTCCTAAACTCACTGAGTATCTCAGGCTGGCCTCGAACTCATGGCAAACCTCCTTTTTCAGCCACCTGAGTGCTGGGATTACAGGTGTGCGCCACCACACCCAGCTTATGCGGTGCTGGGGAATCGAACTCAGGGCCTTGCGCTTATAAGGCAAGCACTCTCACGGCTATGCCACCCCTCCAGCCCGAGGTCCCTGGCCTGTCGGGCAGCTCCTCCCGGGAGGGCTCTGTCCCGGCTCCACCGCTGAGCTCCTCAGTGCTCAGGGTTCCCCTCCCCTCCCTCTGCACCCCGTCGCTCTGCTCATTCACCGTGACCATCTGCTTCTCTGAGGGCCGATGCGTCTGAGAGGCTGCACGCGAGCCGGCGCCTGCCCGGGCCTGTCTGCCCGTGTCACAGCCGGCTGGCCCCTCTTTCCTGGTGTGTGTCATGCTACCCTGATTTTCCAAGCCTGGCCTCTGTGGGCAGATAGCGCGATGCTGCCCCGCCGAGCCTGGGCAACTGTACTGGCCAGCTGCCTTTTGTGGGGGAGGGGCCAGCCGGTCCTCCCGGGGTGATGTGCAGCAGGTCTGGTGCCGCCCCTGCCTGGGATCTGGGGTGTTGAACTGACACCTGCTGCGGCTGGGGGGATGCCACTGACTCTCAGGCCTGCCGCAGCCTCCAGCCTGTCCCCCAGGCTCCTGGCCTTCTGGGCGTTTCCTCTGGAGGCCCTGCAGCGTCCGGCTGTAAGGACGGCTTGGTGTCTAGAAGGCGGCAGGGGCCTGTGACTCTCTTCTCTGTGTGCCCCTTCCTCTGTGCCCCAGTGCCTCAGTCTCTCCCAACTCTGGCTCAGCCCGGAGTGACCACTGTGCCCTCCTGTGGTCCAGGTAGAAGCTGGGGGATGGTGGGGCTCCCGGGAGCACAGTGTGCCTGCAGATGCCTTCTTGTCCCGTTAGCGGCAGGGGGCGCCGGTTTTTGCATCCTGGAGAAGTGGTGGGTCAGGCAGGCTTCTCTTCCTCCCAGGACGTGGGTGGTGACCACACTGTCTGCTCTGACATGGGTGTCCCTGAACCGCATACCCAGAGAGTAAGCAGTAGGGCAGGGGCTGCACCCCTCTCCCACGGCTGCCCAGCACCCATGACGTGGCCCACCCAGGTGCCTGCAGAAGGCCAGTGCAGGTGGCTCCCACCACCACCTGGCGCGTGTCCCTGAGCAGGTAGCTCCACTGCCGTGGAGGTGTGTCTCAGGGGAAGCGGAGTGGCAGGGATGGAGGTGCGGCCACGAACGCTGGCTGTGTCTCCCCGAGGTGTCCTCCACATGGCCAGCAGCACCCAGAGGATGGCACCACGACAAACCCAGTCATTCGGGGGTGGGGGGGTGGCTTCCTCCCTCAGGGGCCCCAAGCCAGCTGCAGGCAGCGTGGTCCCAGCGGAAGCCACATCTCTCCTGGGAGGTCAGGATGCACAGCCGGCCGTCCCGCTTGGTCCCCACCTTTGAGGCCCCCGGTGTTCCCACATTCTCTTTGTGACTCCTTGTCCGGGTCTTTGTCCCTTGTCCCCTGTCTGGTCTGGAGCTCTCTTCCCTGTCTGTCGAGAGCTCTTTGTATGGTGGGGAGACCCATCTTGCATCTGCAGAGGACGCAGCCGGTGTCCCGCGTGTCCTGTGTCCCGCGTGGCTTCTCCACGGTGCTCTTCCCACGTCTCCCTGGTGGGCTCCCCTCCCGCGTCGAGGGGACTCGGCCCCTATGAGAGCCTCGGTTCACCTGTGGTTTCGATTTCCATGTGTCAGCCTCCCGCCCACCTGCGGTTCCGCGCCAGATGCGTCCCCGCCTTCCACCGGGCTGGTCTTCCTCCCACGTTTCTCCCTTGGTCCTGACCGTGTTGAACTTGGCCTGCGCCCCGGGCACCGCGAATCGCTGGAGTTTGAGAATCTCTCATCCAGCCCAGGCTGGACTTGAGCTTGGACCCTTCTGCCTCAGCCTCCCGGCGTGCTGGAACTGCAAGCCTGTTCCGCCGGGCCTGGCTGGACAGCGTGGCTCCCCGGGCCTCCGGTAGTCCTGGTGGGCACCACACGTATCAATATCTTTCTGTAGGGCCAGGGTTCCCCCAGGTCTTCCCTCCTGCAAGGAACTAGGACGGCCAACTGTGACGGATAAGTTTTGTCTAAATCGGGTCTTGCCAAAAGGAGGGGAAGGAGTTTTGTTTTTTGAGACAGGGTCTCGCTCTGTAGTGCAGGCTGAACTCACCGTGGAGCCCAGGCTGGCCTCGGACTCATGGCAATCCTCCTGCCTCTTGAGTGCTGGGATTACAGGCGTGTGCCACCACGCTCAGCATTTTTATGCGGTGCTGCGGCGTCAAAGCTGGGATCTCGTGCTTGGTAGGCAGGTGCCCTAACCATTGAGCTATGACCTCAGGAGGGCCTCAGATGGTCTTTAAATAGCGCTCTCCTCCGCCCTTTAACAAAAGTGTGTGTGTGTGTGTGTGTGTGTGTGTGTGTGTGTGTGTGTGTCTGGGGACCAAGCCCGAGGTCTTCACCATCAGCTGGATTCCCAAGTTCATTATTTTTGCTTCCGTCAGTTCATTTTTCAGTTTTGATTTTGAGACAGTCTCACAATGTTGCTAAGTTTCCTAGGCCAGGCTCGAACTGGAGATCCTCCTGTCTCAGCCTCTAAGAGCCCTAGGATTACAGGCCCGGGCCTCTGGCCTGGGCCACTACACCCTTCCAGATGCCACTGGGTGTAGACTGTGGCACTTGGGATGCTGTGTGACATGTTCTGGAAGGGGATGGCCAGGAGTGACACGTGTGACCTCAGAGAGCCACCGTGCTCTGTGGAGCCCCTGTGGGTCTGAGACCTCACAAACTGACCACAAATGTGTTACACACTGACGCCTCTGTCTCCTTAAGCCGCCAGGCTAGGGGTGCGGGCCGGTCGCTCCGCGCTCTGGAGGCGAGGCGGGAAGACGGCAAGCTCTAGCCCAGTCTGGGCAGCTGAGTATTTGCAAGAACTTGTCTCAAATAAAAATAATAAAATGGGCTGCAGGGGCAGCTCAGGGCGAAGTCCTGGAGTTCGGGCTTCAGTCACACACACAAACACACACATGCACGCACACATGCACACACACATGCGTGCACACGCCCTCGCAAAGCATGCTATCTTGGTGCCCCCTTTGTCCCTCAGGCCCCGTCACGTCCAACCACCTGCCTAAGCCTTCAAATCGTCTCTGTGTGAAGGCTGTCTTTGTTACCAATTTTATCTTTTCTTGGGCAGTTCTGGGACTGTTCTGGTTTGGATCTGGTCATCCCTGGGTTTCTCGGCTGTTAGCAGGCGAGGCCTGGTCCGCAGGGTGGGTCCCTGGTGCTGTGGCCTGGACACACTCCTGCCCCCGCGGCTCCACCGCCTCGTCCTTCCTCTGCGATGCCCAAGCAGCCATCTTCCACTAGACCCTTCCCGCCACTGCCAGTTGCCCACGAGTGGGTGAAGGCCTTCTGAGCCCGCGAGCTGGAACAAACCTTTCCTCCGGTGGGTTGTGGAAGCTGGGCCTCAGCAACAAGACAGAGACTAAGCCAGTCCCTCGCCCTGCCACCTGCGGGATCCCCACGCCCTGGGCTCTGTCCCGGTTCTGGCTCCAGTGTCTCCACAGCCTGCCGCTGCCCAGCCCGACCCGGGCTCCCTCAGCGGGGTCCTGGCTGTTCTCTTCTGCTTCTTCAACAAAGCCCGGGAACCAGCTTGTCTAGGAGAGGGAGCGTCACTGTCCTGAGGGCGGTCACGCCCGCAGTGCGCACTGACACACGTGCTGACTCACGCGGTGTTTGGGGGTTGGCACTTTTTCTCACATTGAGAACTTTCCTACCAAGATACGGAGCGTGCCTACCTAATTGCTCAAAGATTCCCTGTTCAGCCTCCCGATGTTGGTAAAGCTGTCCTCGGTCGGCCAGCCGTGGGGACCCCGCAGGAGGCCAGACCCCTGCCCGGTGCTGGGGCCACAGACAGAGCTTTGAAACGTGTCATCAGGTGGATCTAGACAACCTGAGTCGGAGTAATGAGGAAGCCCCTGCTGAAGCTTCTCAGGGAAAGGGCCGTGCTGCCCAGGACGCGGCGTGCTGCGCACACGCCACCAGGAGGGGCGGCTTGAGCGGCTGGTGGTTCCTGGGAGCTCCATCCTCGGGCTGCCAGCTCGGAGGCAGGCGCATCATGGCGAGGATGTGAGGGAGCCAGAGGCAGAGCAGGGACAGAGAGGAGGGCAGGGACCAGACAGTGCCCCAAGGCCACACCCCAGGACCCCCCGGCCACCGCAAGGCATGCTTCACCGATCCTCTGGGCATTCCTTATGGAGTCAAGTGGCCACGTGAGGACTGACACGCGAGGCTGGAGCAGCTGCCACCTGTCTTCCTGTCTGAGCTACCGCCAGCCAGGGGCTCGTGGGAGCCAGGACCTCAGGTGGTGAGAGCCCCGCAGGGTGTTGGGGTGGGCTTTGTCATCTAAGATGGGGACCCTGCGCCGGGCCTCAGTGGCCGGGGTGCGGAGGGCTGTGGCTGGAGGTGCCTGAGCTCATGCCCGGAACCATGGTGGGAGCACGAAGCTGGGGCACAGGTGGCGCTGGGGCCAGAGCGACGCTGACACCCTGGGCAGCGCTGGCAGCTCTGCGCATGTGGGCCGGGGCCTTGGCTGGCTCGCGAGTCCCCAGCTGGGGCAGAGGCACAGTTCGTTCGCTGGTTTATGTTTATCTTTGTGCTACTAGTGACAGAACTGGGGCTTTTGCACTGAGCCACACCCCAGCCCGTCTTCTCTATGATGTATTTAGAGACACAGTATTGCTTAGTTGCTAAGCTGCCCAGGCTGGGCTCAAACTTGCAACCCTTCTGCCTCAGCCTCCCAGAGTGCTGGGATGACAGGCCTGGGCCACCAGGCCTAGCTTGGGTTTTTGTCAGGACAGGAGAGGAGCTCAGATAAAATCACGGAGTGCCGTGTTGTAAGAGGTGAAGGGGGCCAGTGACGTGGCCCTGTCCTGCAGAACTGGCCACCGTGGGGCCTGGTCCCCTGAGTCCTGTGGTCCGGGTGGCAGGGATCTGGTGAGGACTTGCTCCGGGTCCAGGGGAGCTGCCGGTGACAGAGGGAGCGAAGGAGCGCCAGGCCCAGGGGCTCTGGGGCTGCTGGGAGGAGTCTATGCTGGGCAGAGGGAAGGGTGTGGGTCACCATCCTGGGGTGTGCACTGGGAGGAGGTGCCAAGCACGGGGGGACTCAGGGCCTCTGCAGAGACCTGGGCTGAGGGACAGTGGCCTCACACCACCCTCCACTGAGCAAACTCCTGTTCCCAGGACTGTCAACCCCACAGGCCACTGGTGGCTCATCTCTCCCTTGGCCTCGTGACCATGTGGGTCTGGTGGGTCAAGGACACGCCTGTGCCCCTTCCCAAGGGGTGGCTGAGGCCAGGAGAGGGGCTCCCACCCCATTCCAGCCCTGCTTCTGTGTTCCCATCGTCCACGCTGACACAGCAGCCCCCCTACTGGGCCACTTGCCACCCGGGTCTCAGGATGTTGCTGTCCTTTGGCCCTGTGTCCACGGTTGTCCTCGGCCCGGCCTGGGAGAAGGCAAGAGACAGAGAGCCACGCTACCTGGAAGGTGGTGCTG
Source organism: Ctenodactylus gundi (assembly GCA_004027205.1). NCBI lineage: Eukaryota > Metazoa > Chordata > Mammalia > Rodentia > Ctenodactylidae > Ctenodactylus > Ctenodactylus gundi. The sequence goes on along the minus strand of PVKB01002596.1, from coordinate 88,500 downwards.
CATTCTGGGGCCTGACGCCAGGAACCCAGAAGGTCAGGGTTGCTCCGACCCAGATGTTAGCCACTGACGTCCCTCCCCAGGCCCACACCCCACCTGTCACCAGTTGCCCGTCTGAGGCCTGCACCCACGTGTCATGCTGAAAACAGAACCCAAGAAGTCTCCTCAAGGAGTTACAGATGTGGTAGCTGGCCCAGTAGCACAGGCCTGTCATCCCAGCGCCCTGGGAGGCTGAGGCAGGAGGATTGAAAATTTGAGCCCAGCCTGGGCAAGTTAGGGACTTAGTGAGACCCTGCACCAAAAAGCAACCGGGCTGCGGATGCAGCTCAGGACCAAGGCCCCACGTTCCAGCCCAGCGTGCACCGGAGAGGTTGCCAGTGGGGAGGGAGCTGCGCGCCTCCTCAGCCCGCGCAGCACATGCCACAGGTTGCCAAGGAAACCATCTACAGATGCCATCGGTTTGGCCATCAGGGAGCTGTGGAGTGTGTGCACGTGCTCACGGGCGTGCGCGCACGCATGAGCGTGTGGGCATAGCTCCCTCACACGTGTGTGTCAGCGCAGCCCTGAGCAGGGTGGGCTTTTGCCCTTATGGGCTGGGCGCGAGGGAGGGGAGGGCAGGTCTATGGGAAGACCAGTCAGCCGGCCCAAGGGCCAGGACCCTCCCAGGCTGCAGAGGCCACTCCTGTCGGTGACGGCTCCTTGGGGGCTGAGATCCAAGGGAATCTCCTCCGGTGTCCGGCGTGGGCCACCAGCCTGGCTCGGCCGCGCGTGCGCCACACTTCACCCGCTGTGGCCCCCGCTGGCCTTTAGCCCAGGCCGCCGTGTAGTGGGAGATCCACAAACGCTGCCCCACAGGCTGGCAGAGGTTGCATTGTATGCCTGGACCTGGACCCTGGCGAGGAATCAGGCCAAGGAACCGAGGTGGCCCTCTGCTAAGGGGCGTCACCCTAGTGGGCACAGGGTACCGATCCACCTGCCCCAGCCTCCCGAGTGCTGGGATTGTAAGTGTATGCCACCACACCCAGCCTATGTGGTCCTGGAAAGGTGAACCTAGACCCTTACGTTTGCTAGGCAAGTGCTCTGATGACTTACTTTTTTTAGTCTTTATTTTGAGACAAGGGTCTCACTCAGTCTCTGAATGATCCGGGCTGGTCTAGAACTTGCACCCTCCTGCATCAGCTTCCCAGAGTGCTGGGACCACGGACTCTTATCTTTTGGCCCTCGGGGCCCCTCCACGTGCGATGGTGGTCTGGCCCGTAGGAGCACGGCTGGTGTGGGGGCAGAGGCTGGGGATCTTGGAGTCGGGACCCTGTCCGGCACACAGCGCCAGGGTGGTCCAAAGCCGAACTATGCTGCTAGGCCAAGGGCCACAGACCTGTTCTTGGGCACCAGGCTGCCCACGGTGACCCCGTTAGCAAGGGCCTACGGCTGCTGGAAATCCTGCCGCAGGGCAGCTGGGCTGAGCCGTGTGGCCACTCAGTCTCTCCCGGGCAGCCCAGGGCACCAGGGCATATGTAACAGTCAGTGCCGTCAGGATGTCACTTTGAGCTGGATGTTGAGTTGAAGAGCCAAGGAGAAGCCTCTCCTGGATGCCGGGGGAGGTGGCGCTTGTCACACAGGCCACACAGCCAGACGTGAGGGTCTCCTGAGCTGGCTCTGGGGTCCCGAGGCCCCCACCTCCCTGCTCCCCTCTTCACGCTCCCCCTCTCTCTCTCCCCTCCAGAACTGGTCCTTCTCCGTCCTCATTCAGCCAAGGTGCCCTGCCACGATGCCCCTCTGCAGCTGCACGGGGAACCCTGAGCCGGGGACAGAGAGGCTGGGAGACGGGGGCTGCTGGGTCCCTTCGGCCTCAGGCTGCACGTGCACAGCGGTCTTAGGGCAGTGGCTTGGGATAGTGGCTCCCGCCAGGCCTGAGCGGCGGGTTCCTGTGGGGTCCCAGGGCAGCTGGGGGTGCAGGCCTCTGGTCAGAGCTGCAGGTGGCTGCAAGGGGTCCCACCTCCTCCGTGCAGCCACGGCTGTCCTGGTGGTGAAGCTGCACTAGGGTGGTAGGGTGTTCTCTGACCTCTGACCCCAGCCTTCTGCCTTTGTGGCCCACCCAGTGGGTTTTGGTCTCGGGGGTCCCCTGGGCCCTTCCTGCCCCGTAGATGTGTCCTAGGAGGCAAAACCATGTCTCCCCCTTCCAGTGCGCAGCTCCCTGCCTGTCTTGAACCCTCCTGTCCGGCACCCCGTGGGGCAGGGGCCCCGGGGCCCCCCACGGGCTGAGGTGACGAGGAGGAGGAGAGGCTGCCCACGGACGCGCAGGGCCAAGAAAAGAAACAGCCATGCTTGTTATTTTGCGCTGTATAAAACAAAAGCAGCAGCACTGATGTGTTAAAAATAAATGGTTTTTACTTTAAAAGGGCAAAACCAGCCCAAACAAACAGAGCTGGTGGAGAGAGCTTGGCTGGCTGTGACGCTTACTCACCGCTCACCACGGCCGCTCAGAAGCTGCTCAGCGCCCTCGGCGGGAGGGAATGGCGGGCGCGGGGCTGCTTGGGGTCTAGACGCTGCCCTGCTGGCTCTGCCTTCAAGGCCCCTGTCAAGGCTGGGGGGACGCAGGCCAGTGGCCCTATGGGGGCAGGCCCGGCAGGCTTCCTAGGGCGAGGGGGGTTCCTGAAGAGTGTAGCCCACGTGAGATGCAAGGACCCTGCCGCGGGAGACCTAAGCCCGTGTACGCCCCCGGGGACCCAGGACTTAGGCAGCAACTGGCTCCCGCCACTCTGATCAGGCTTGTGATAGGGGCGTGAAGACACCTGGGACGTGGGGCACCTGGCACGGGGAGGCCAGGACTCCAGGCCGTGTGCGTGTCCATGCATGCACACATGTATGCCTTTGTGCGTCTGCCCATGTGTATGTATGCCCATGTGCCTGCGTTCATTTGCATCTATGTGTGCACATGTGCGTGCATATTCATGTATATATGAGCACCCATGTGTATTTGCGTGCATGTGCACTGATGTCTGTGCACATGTACGCACATGTGCATCGTGTGCAGGTTCATGTGTATGTATACATGTGTGTATGCGTATGCCTGTGCACCCATGTGTACTTGTGCACATGTGCCCGTGTTCGCATGTGTGCGCATGTTTGTGCTCAGATTCATGTACATATCTGTATGTCCGCATGTATACTTATATGTGTGCAAGTGTGCCCATGTGCATGCATGTGCATGTATTCACACGTACCTGTGTTTTCCCATGTACCTGTGTTTGTGTGCGGGTGTGCATTGCAGGTTCATTTGTGTGCATGTGTGTGCTTCCAACACATGGCTTCTGGGGACATTCAAGATCCAAACTACAGCAGGACACGACCCTACAGCCCCAGACAGGAGAGGGGCGCCTCCACAGTGGCCCACGTGCCTCCCTGCCCGCCCTCGTCCCACCTCGGTGCCCTGGCTTTCTCACCCGTCCGTCTGCCTTCCATCCACTCATCCCCGGCAGCCATCTTCCCACCTCTTTCTCCACCCGTCCGTCCATCCTTCCATCCCTACATTGTCCAGTCATCCGTCCATCCACCCACCTATCCTTCCACACACCCCTTATCTGTCTCATCAGCAAACAGTCCACCAGCCTCCGCTAGAGGTCTCCTGGGGGGTCACACTGGGGTAGTGCCAGAGAGGGGAACGCAGGGTGTGGCACCGGAGGGGGCCTCACTCTGGGCCATGCAGGCGCAGCGCTTGGGGGATATTCGAGGAGCCAGGTGCCTCCCTGGGAGGAGGGCAGGCCCAGGAGGCCATGTACCAGGTTAGAAGCAGCCAGGTGGGCTAAGAGAGCGGTAAACCGGCTGGCTGGTTGTACCCTAGCGAAGTGTGTCTTGCGGGAGGGTGACTCGGACACCTGCGTGGGGAGGATCACTGGTCGAATCTCACCGAGTCTCTGTCCCCTGGGTGGAAGGCAGGCCGAGGGCTGTGTGCTGGGGGGTCACAGCTTGCCGTGAAGTGCCAGGTGGTACATATTCGGTCTCTGCGGCAGCTGCTCAGCTCCGCCCCTGAGGTGTGGACACGGCGGGAGAGAGTGTGGCCTCTCTGCGGGCAGAGGCCGGTGGCGGGCTGTAGGCGGTGTGAGGTGCCCTCAGACCGTCCTCTTCCGGCGGCTCTGGGCTGTGCCTTCATGGTGCAAAACATTTTCTTTTCGTGGTCATTTTGGCTTTGGAAAGGCCCTAAGGTGTCACGGTGCCCGACCCGGTGACTAAGGGGGGCACCCCGCCCTGTTGCTCAGCCTGTCTCTCCATGGGAAGGCACTTGGCGGTGTTTGATCACACCTTGTAAACACTGTCAAGAATCCAGAGCTGCTCACGGGGCAGCAGCAGTACCGGGAGCAGCGTGTTCACAGCCGGGGTGGATTTTGACAGGGATTCATGGCCATCTGTCTTCTACTGTAATCAATTTTCTAAAAAATAAATATTCAATATTTTTGATCCCACCACATAGACATTAGCAATTAGAGAAACAGAGAAGATAGTGAGCCGCCGGATCCCATCCCCACCGCCCGGACCCCAGCCCCGCCGCCAGACCCCAGCCCCGCCGCCAGACCCCAGCCCCGCCGCCTGGAGCCCACACCTCCCTCTGCCCTCTTTTGTGTTCTGTTGTTTCAGCTCCATCCGAATGAACATTTTCTGTGCTTCTGTCTCAGGACAGTTTTGGGGGCTCGGTTTTGTGTTTTTCCTTTGGAGGTGCCTGTTGTGTGTTTCCTGTCCTGCCATTAGATCTGTGAGGACCCAGCCGGGGGCTTCCGGGGATCCCTCGGACCTCAGTTGGGTTCAAACTTGGAATCTTCTTGCCTGGGTCTGCCAGATTGCTCAGATTACAGACTTGCGCAGCTACGCCTGGCTCCCTCTGCTGCCCTGGGGCCATTGTCTTCTCCAGGGTCCTCGCTTGCGCTGGCCGTGCCAGAGGCAGTGCGACACGCCTGACACTCAGAAGTTCCTCTTCTCTCGTTGCCAGTCTCCCCTGTGGCCTGTGGCTCTTCTCCCTGGGTCTCAGGATTCCCACACCCTGCACCGTCCTGGCTCTGCCCCTGCTCGGCCTCAAAGGATGGTCAGTGCACCCCAAGGGACTGGGCGGCTGTGGATTAGGGCTGGGTGACCCGCTGGGGCTCTTCTGGAAAACCACAAACACAGTTTTCTTGTGGTGTTTTCACTTGGGTCCTCCCTCAACTTGATCCTTTGAGTTTTGGAAAGAAAGAGAACAGATTTCTCGAGATGAGGAGAGCTACGTCTGATGTTTCCTCAGAAATTCCTTGCAGTTTCATTTGGGTCCCCTGAGGCCCTGAGGTCCCCAAAGAGCTTCTGGGGACGCAGAAGGGCCTGCATCTGAGCTACGCGCACGTTTGCCTTGGCCTGCCTGGCCGGCCTCCGTAAATGGGGATGGTGACACACGTTGCCCATGTTTTTTGACTTGATGCAATGGCGTCACTGGCTGCTGTGCTCGCGTTCCCCGGGGGGCCTGTTATGGTCACAACTGTGGGCACTTGTCACAGCTCTGACATCAGTGTCGATGGGGTCATCAGGGCTGTGGAGGCTTCGAGGCCCCAAGTGGGCCAGTGCCACCACGGCCAGGCTTCCCTGTCCCTATTTAAAACACCCTCCCTGCTTCCTGTCCTTGAGCAGTTCATGCCCCCACACCCATGGGGCACGCGTGTGCTGCAGGCTGCCCTGGGTTTGGGGACTGAGAGTGGTAAGACAGTGTCACTTCTCCTGGAGCCACTGTCAGAGTAAGGCCCTTCAAAAGCCCATGGAAACCCACTGGCCTGTCCTTGCCCTTGGGGTGCTGTCCCGAGTCCTCTCTGTGCCCGTCTGGCACAGGGCGGGTACAGACTATCACTCAAGGTTGGTGCTGGTCAGGCCTGTGTGTCTCCTGGGGATGCCCTGCAGGGAGGACCCACCTGCCCCTCCCCCACTATCCCCATCCCTGTCCTGCCCAGACCTGACCCTGCAGCGTCCGGGGTGAAGGGACCTCCCTGTCACCTGCGTGGGGCTGGCCGAGTCCCGCCTTCATATCTAAGACCTGTTTCCTGTTCCTTCATTGCAAAACAAAAGAAAGGATAAGGAGCTGTGGCGCCACGCGGCACCTCCCCACCCAAGGGAGAGTGGGAGATGGGCGCCTTAGCCGTAGGGATGGCGTGGTGGCCGGACGATGCCGGACACGCCAAGGCCCTTATCGTCATAGAAAAATGAGTTGTCTGTGCTTACTCAAAGGGGGCGATTTATAGAGACAGAAGGCCAGTGCCATCCTCCCTATGATTCTGATCTGTTGTGTCTGAGCGTCCTATGGGAGCACGCACTCTCTCCCTCACACACACACACACACACACGTGCACACACCCAAGTGCACTTGGAGCTGCCTAGTGAGTGTGGAGTGTCGGGTCAGGGCTCAGGGGCTAAGCATCTCAACTGGCCCCTCCTCTGGCCTAGCCCATGAGGGCAGTGCTACTGCTGCCCCCGTCACAGATGAGCAGGGAAAGGTCCCAGGGGAAGTGACACACAGCAGGAAGCCACGGGCCAAGCTCCAAGCCCAGCTCTGGGACCCAAGGGAGACAAGGGAGATGGGACTGGTTCAGCCTCCTGCTCCCCCAGCTCCCTCTGCTGCCCCATCCCCCACTCAGTTCCCTTGCTTTCTTTAAGATACAGACATCAGCATGGTGGGCTTAGAGTGCCAGGTGCTTTTGTGCCAACAGATTCGCTTCTCTTCCCAAGAGGGGACACCTCAGAGACCTGTGATCCTTCGTCTCCTACCCCCTGTCCTGCCAATGGGGAAACTGAGACCCAGAACGGGACAGGGCTTTGCCCTAGGACTCAGGACCTGGGACATTGCTTTGGGATTTATCCCGGGCTTTTTCAAGAATTTTTCTGAAATCATTAACTCACTTTCACTCCCAAGTATGCACACACTGGCGCACTACGGAGGGTCGGCGTGTCATGAATTCCCCACGTGACGAGGTGCCAGCTCAGAATAGCCCTGAGTCATAGCCAGCCACGTGGGTGCTGCCAACCCTGCTGCAGAGGGCAACCTCTGGGCACCTCTGAGCCCTCGCTGGTGACCGGATCCCGCCCCGTTCACCCTCGTTCTCCACCCTCACGCCCAGGGGCCACGAGCTTGAGCCCTGGGCTGCACGCCGCTCCCCAGGGAGCTGGCTCAGGGCAGCAGGACCGGCTCCGCCTCTGCTGGCCCGGGACTCTCCCGGCCCTGGGCCTGCTTGAGGGCCCTGCAGGCCCGTGGCTCTGAGTTCCCCGGTCCTCCTCCCTGGACACCTACGGCTCCTACGTCCCTCACCTCCACTCACAGTTCCTTCCTGGAGTGCATTGCCCAGCCCACCCCAGACCTCAGGGAGTGCCCGCCACGCCAGCCATGCCACAGGCCTCTGTCGCTAGGTCCTGACTGCCCATCCCTGTCCTCCTGGGCCCAGGCCTATCCTGGGTCACCCTACACACCCATCCCTGCTCTCAAGAGGGTGAGGCCCCTGGGACCCACCGCTCTGCACCCAGAGCAGCACGTGATGTTTCTCCTCTCAGCTCCCTTGGCCCTGACTCGTAAGCCCTCACTGTCCCTCAGTGGATGCCCACCCCAAGCTGGACCACAGGGCCACCGCTCCCCTGGTGTCACAGGGCAGGAGCACGCCACCACGCCAGCTGGGAGAAAGGCCTGGACTCAGAGTTCTGGGTCGGGTGTGCTGAGCACGTGCACTGCCTTCCTATGGCCGGAAGATCCGAATCGTAGTGACCCGGGCATCTGTGTCTCCCGAGCAGCCCCAGAGCTCTGTCCAGGGGCTCTGCCCTCCCGCTTGGGCTGGTTTATGGGCTGCAAAGAAATCCTTTTGGGGCCGGGGGCGCAGCTGAGTGCTTAGAGCATGCACTAGGCCCTGGGGCCAACTCCCCAGCGCCACACGACCCTTAGCTGGGCTTGGTGTTGCCATCTCAGCACCCTGGGAGGGTGAGGCAGGAGGATTGCCCCGAGTTGGAGGTCCACCTGGGCTGGACTGTGAGTTGAGGATCCACCTAGACTACAGAGTGAGACCTTGTCTCAAAAAAAAAAAAAAAAATGCTTCTCCTATCTGTCCGCCCCTGCCCGCCTTTTCCCTGCAGTTATAAAGCTGTTAATTCGATAGAGCCAAATTCGCCACTTTCTATTTGTGCCTTGTGCAGCTAGCTCATTGTCTGTAAGCGGGGAACTTTCTACCCCTCCCCGGGGTCTGTCCCTAGGGCTGGGCCTTCCTTGGCCACCGGTGGGGGAGGGTGATACCTTCTCGGTTCCTGTGACTTCTGGAGACCCTCCCGCGCTACAGCCTGACCCCAGGACGCCTGCATTGCCCTGAGCCGGCATCCTGAGGGGGAGCTAAGGTCTCAGTTTCCACGTGGGGACAGGTGGAGGCAAGGGGCCCTGGCGGAGCAGCACAGGAACCCGGGACAGAGAAAGCGAGCACGTAGAGCGCGTGAGACGCTAGCAACCCGGAGAAGGGGGCTGGGGGCCGGGAGCCCCGCCCCGGAAGCAGCGCCACCCAGGCTCCTTAATGAGTGGGTGATAAAAAGCCCCGAGGACAAGGATGGGATAAGTAGAGCCCAGAGTTTGCCTTTTTTTCTTTTTTCTTTTTGGTGGAAAACATTTTCTAAAATGAACAAGTCACTTGAAGGCACAGTCAAGAAGTGGAGGGCTGGAGCAGAGCCAGGCGGGGTGCGTGAGGGCGATGCAGGGAGGGCTGGGCACGGGGAGGGGCGCCAGGGCTCTGCGTCTCCGGGCTCAGCCCGCCAGTGCCGCCCACAAGACACGCGGACCCTGCTGGCAGCCATGATGGACCAGAGAACACGGCCACATCGGCGGGGCAGTGCAGCACCCGTGCCAGGGACCGGGCGCGGGCCTCCTCCCCTGGGAGATGTCCACATGCCCAGGCTTCTCTAGGGCGCAGTGACTGTCTCAGGGACTTTGCTCCTAGTGACTCTCTTGTCGCTAGGACACAGCACCCAGCAATATCCAACATGCACAGTGTAAGGGAAGAGATGCGTATGTAGCTCACGGGAGAGCGTGGGGGAGCCTCGCTGGAGAGAGGCTGTTGGGGCAGGGCAGAAAGCAGAGGGGGTGGAGGGTGGGGCTAGTGAGGGGGTTGTACCCTGTCAGGTCCGGCCCCAGGGATCCACCCCCCCAGGGCCAGGCCCCAGGGATCCACCCCCACCCCAGGCCCGAGGCACCTGCTCCTTCTGGCGAGGCTCGGCCTTTTAGCAGTGCAGGAAGTCAGTGGATTAACCTTGTGATTAGCTCAGCACTAAACACCCAAGGCTTCTGAGGGACACGTCAGATCCAATCCACAGCAAGGGTTTTCCAAACACAGCAAAATGTGAGCACTGGGTCACCCCCTGGGCCACCCACCCCTGGCAAGCCCCCTCTTCTCTCCCAGAGAGCCCCCACGGGCCCCACCAATCTCCCTCCTTCCCGGTCAGCCCGTAGGTAGCCGGGAGGGTGCTCAGTCCCCTCCTGGTGGGATGAGTTGTCCAGGGGAGGCGTCGCTGGTGCGCTCTGTGAGCGCAGGCAGACTGGGGGCAGGGGCCAGAGGCCCTCCCTGGGGGGCCCCTGCAAGCTGACTGCTCTGGGGCCCCTGGCCACTTGGGCCTCATTGGTGCACGGGGCCACCTGGCTCTCTGGACCTCCATGCCAGGGATCTGACTTCAATGTCCCTTCTGAGAAGGCCACCGTTCTCCTGTGAGCATTAATTCCTCCCTTGGAAGAAAAGGTAGAGAAGGAGAAATGGTACAATCCACCTGTGTGCCAGGCAGGGCTGCCTAGGAGCGGGTACTCTGCAGGTTGGCATGACAGCAGGGACCCTGGGCAGCAAGCGCAGGTACCAACATCGCTGTGCTTCTAGTAAAAGAAGAATTACATGAGGAACAAAAGCACAGTGTGGTTAGAGCAGACGGCATTGCTGCCGGGAGGGCTGGGCAGGGGCGCAGCTCGGAGTGCAGAATCCCTCGGGGCTCTGGACTCCCGGTGTCCACTGCAAGTGACCGCACCTCCACCGTTCCTCGTCCTCCTCCCCCATCTGCCACTAACTCTCCTACCGCTCTGCTCTCCGTTTACCCAGCCTCCACCCACCCCTCGTGCGTCCACACTCAAACCGAGACAGACCTTGGCGCCTCCGTGGGGGTCCCCTCTCCGTCCCTCCCCACCCACCTTGCCATGGAGCGAGTCACATGCTTCCGGATACACTGCCTGTGCTCCACACTCGGCAGGGACAGGACAGCAGCTGTGCTGGCCCCGGAGCTGCTGCCTGTGGCAGGGACAGACAGGGCCCCTGAGCCTGGCCCGCAGGGCACGGGACAGGGACGCTTCTGAAGGGGATGGGACCGGGTGGGCCCTGCGGGAGCTGGACACTGCTGTGCCCAACGCCGGCGTGCCTCCCTCTCTCTCCTGGCTGTGAGTGCAGGGAAGTTAGTGTGGAGAGAGCCGGCGGCCACCGTTGTCATCAGGCTGGTGGGAGGGGACCTCTGCGGGCTGCAGTCTGGGCCTGGGCTCCTCTGCTCGGCCTGAGAAGCTGCCACAGTCGCAATACGCTTCAGAGCCATGTGGCGGGGTGCTGAGGGTCAGGGATGTCGGATGGAGCGGCTTCCAGGTGGGTCAGAGCTGTCACGAGGCCCCAAGGTGTCCCCTCCCACAGCCCGGGGGACTCCAGATCCTCCCGGCTAAACCTCATGCAATTGAACTTGAACGTGCTTGGGAGGGGGGGGCACGGTCGCCTCTGCAGTGGCTTCTGCGCAGCCCTCAAGCCCTGGCTCGGACATCTTCAAGGGAAGGCGCCATACTGTACAACTTCCTGGCGGCTGGTGCAGCTGCAGTGGAGCAAATTGGTTATTCATTCCAGTGGCCAAAATACCAGCTAAGCCACGCCACCAGCAGTCGGGGCCGTGCACACAAAACAACCTCATCTAGACACACTTCGTCATCACGAAACCCCAAGTCTGTCTTCGTGGACTGAATTCAAAAGTGAAAGCTGTCGTAGCCGGGCTCGGTGCGAAATTTTCCACACACAACACTAGCCGAGGTGCCGGGAAGAAGGTGGCCCCGAGCCCGTGGGGTCTCTCTGGGCAGAGCCCGGGCCAGGTCCTACCATCGGTGTGGCGTTTCGGTCCCCAGAGCCAGCTGCCCGGCTGTGGACAGTCACACCCTGGACTCAGTATCTGGGGGGCACTGGTCGGAAGGGGCCACACGTGCTGCCATGGAGACCATCCCCGCGTGATCGGATCCCAGCTGCGGATGTTCTCTGCTGAGTTTCTGGGGGAGGGGGGGGAAGCGTGTATTTGAGCTCATTTCAGTCTTGGGCGTGAGTTAGAGAAATTCCCATGTCAAACACGTCGCTCAGAGAGCCAGAGAGAGGCGGTGACTAAGGGAACGCCTTATGTAACAGCCACTAAGATAATTGACACTCCGTTTTGATTCAATGGACGGTGTTCTCCAGGAAAGAAGGCCATCTCTGCTTTCTCAAATGTGTCCAAAAAAGCTGGGAATTAAGTCTCTTTCCCCAGTAAAAATAAAAAGCCCAGCTTTCCATCTAAATATTCAATTTCAGTTGAAGTAGGAACTTGTCTTCCAAATCACTGGCCCCCACCAGCACAGAACTTATGTAAGAGGGGGGCGGGGGGCGTAGCTCAGTGGGGAAAGCCCAAGGCCCTGGGTTTGATTCCCCAGCACCACAGAAGCTGGGTGCGGGGGTATTCCTAGCACTGAGGAAGCTGAGGCAGGAGGGTTGCCAGGTGTTCGAGGCCAGGCAGGGCTACGCGGAGAGTTTAGGATCAGCCTGGGCTATTCGGTCTCCAAAAAAGAAAGGAAAAAGAACTTTCGTGAGGGCACCAGAGTGCGTGCTGAGTGCTGAGTACCTGCCACGCAGGACCCTCCCGTGCCGTGCCTCAGGGAGGCCGAGGCGGAGCGGGAGTGTGGCACCCCTGGGCAGCCCCTGTGCAACGAGAAGCCTGTGCCCTGGGGTGTGCCGATGCAGAGGCCCAGCCTCTCCCCTCACTGCGTGCGTCTCAGGCCCCCTGTGACACCTGCCGCCCTCCCGATGGCCTGTTCAGGGGCGTCTGGCTCCCCAGCGAGAAGGCAGCCAGGGTGTGCAGGGAGCAGCCCAGCAACTTCCCACTACAAGGCGGCCACCCCGTCCCACTCACAGAGGTCCCACCCGCCCCTGTCTGGGGCCTGGCACCTCCTACCCCCCAGGCTCTGCAGCCAGGTGTGCCCCCGTGCCCTGTACCCCTGTGCTGCCTTCTGTGGTCCTCTCAACTGCCCACTGGCAAGAGACAGAAAAAAGCCCAGGACACGAGCTCCCCGCGAAACAGGCTGGTGTCGGAGGGAAAAGACGGAGCGAGTCTCTCTGGCAGAGGAGGGTGAGGATGGCCCGGGCTGGGCGTGGGTTTTCAGTCTTCCGACAGGCCTGGGCACCAGACCCGGCTGCCTCCGCAGCTCTAACCGTGCACCGTGATCGGGACCAGTCCTCTGAAGCGTGCGCACGGCTTATGTGGCTCTGAGGCGAAAGCAGGAGCCAGCTTCACGGGACGCTGGCGCACTGGGTTAGCGTCTGGGCTCGGCTCCTGCTGGCCTCAAGCAGTTCCAACGGCAGACAGACCTGTTGGGCCCTGACCTCGGCCCACAGGAGTCCTTCCCGGTGCCTGGCGTGCCTCCTGCGGTCTGGGCGTCCCAGTCCCCCGTCTCAGGGTGAGATCGGGAGCAGGAGGAAGTGCCCGAGGCTCTCCAGGGACAGGGCATCAGCAAACGGCATTAACTTTAGCAAGGGCTCACATAAGGGGCTGCTCCCTGCAGGTGTGTCTCCTGCTCAGCCCGGGATCTGAGCACCCCGCCCCTGCTTCCCTCCGTCTTCCGCCTCCGAGCCTTTGGGCTCTGCGCACACGCCTCCGGTCACCGTCCCCAGCCGAGTGGCTCTCGAAGCTGCTCCTTTCTCTCACGGAGTGACCGCGACTTTCTCTGCGTCCGGTGCTGTTGTTTCTTGAGCTCCTGTTAACAGCTTCCTTTTCTTCCTTTTCTTTGTTTTTATTCTGTGGTACTGCAGGTTGATCTCAGGACCTTCACACTGAGCGACATCAACAGCACTTTATTTATTTATTCATTTATTCATTTTTAAGACACCTTGAATTTGCAGTTCTCCTGCTTCAGCCTCCTAGAGGGCTGGGAGGACAGCCCTGAGCCGCTGGCCGGGCTCAGAGATCTGTGTACACCTGTGGCACCTTGGGCCAGCCCAGGCACCAGGGCCAGCAGGGAACCACTTTGACAAGTTCCTGTGTCCCCTGGGAGGAGGAGAGAGTGAGGTGGGGGGTCCCAGCCCACCTCGCTCAGGGCTGCTCTGATGGGCTGACGTCTCTCTCCTTTGGCCCTCTGGGGCTCAGGACAGGAGACCTATCTCAGGAGGACCACTGCCAGCAATGACGGGGCTTTTCTGCCTCCCTGTGGGACCCCACTGTCACGGGAGGAGAGGACCCCACGGCTCCTGATGGCATCCTTTCGGGAGCTGTGTAACAGCCGCTACTTAGGCTGGCTCCTCCCCTTGAGGACCAGGCAACAGGCATTCAGACCCACTGGCAAGACGACGTGCGTGTTGGAGCTGGGCACAGCTCCCCCTGCTGCCACCCTGAGCCACCAGCCGGACACAGCTGTGGGCCGCCAACCAGCCAGGGGTGCAGGGCTCTGGGGTCGGGACACTCACCCCCAGGCGACTGTCTGCAGCCCACACCCCCTCCAGCGGTGGCTAAGTGCTCGCTGCCCTCCTGTGCCCTGTGGGGCTCTCGGTGGGTCTCAGGAAGTGGCTCACTGCGGTATCACCCACAATTTGCGTTTGGAACTGGGGACCAGGCGCAGGGCCGTGGTAACATCTCTACACCCCCTCCTTCTTCGGGATGGGCAGGGAGCAGGTCTCCTAAAACTGCGGAGCTGCCGAAGCTGGGGTCAGGTTTGTGTCATAGGTCTCCCGGGTGTCTGGAGGACGATTCGGTCCCAGGGGTGATCTACTGGGCTCCTGTGCTGTGAGGGGGTGGGGCCAGGTCTCTGGGACGTGGGGCAAGAGTCCGGTCGCTGGGGCGCGACCCGGAGGCTGAGCCTCCCTTGGTCCATCCACAGTCACTTTTTCCACTTCCTGTCCTCCCACACCGGGAAGAGCTTCTCTACCGAGAGGCAGGCCCAAAACCCCAAACCCCAAACCCAAAGCCCTGCCCCCCACCCCCGAGACCTCTTGCAAAATAAGCCTTTCCTCCCTTAACCTGTGGATATCAGGTAATTGAAAAAGTAGCTAAAATCTTGGGCTCAAACTTGAGCCCCCTTCTGCCTCAGCCTTCTGGAGTGGCGGCCTTACCGGAGGCCGGCACAACACAGGCCTAGATAATCTGCATTTTCTGATTTGCGCGTCAGTTGAGCTCATGATGGGAAAATACCTGTAAGTTGCACTTTTTTGGTGCGATCCCGGGCTGTTTCTCTTCTTTCTTGTGGGTCTGTGTAAGTTCTTCGCCTGTGTGGGACCCTTGGTCACGCGTGTGCGTCCTGCGGGGGACTTCTCTCCCCTTGGCTCCGTCTTTTGTCTCATCACCATCGCTTCAATCTCTTCTGCATTAAAATGTCGATTGCCCGAACTTACTGGTAAATGTTTCAGTATGCGCTTTTTTTCTGAAATAAGGAGGCCGTGGGACGGCCCCTGGCAGGCAAAGCCATGGCCTTAATGGAGACACATTGATTAGGCGTTTTGCTAAGGTTGGTGGTTTCGGAGGCTTGCTGCGAAATCCTTGCCCACTCTGAGGCTGTACAACTGAATTCCCCTTATTCTCTTCACATTTTAAAGTTTTCCCCTTGGACATCTAAATGGTTTTTGAGACAAGGTTAGTCCTGAACGCAGGATGGAGCCCAGGCCGGCCTTGGACTCACGGCAATCCTCCTGCCTCAGCCTCCTGTGCGCTGGTATGACAGGTGTGCGCCACCACGCCCGGCTTATGTGGTGCTGGGGATTAGAAACCAGGGCTCGTTCTGGTCTGCACGGTGGCCATGCCCCATCGCTGATGAAGGGGGCCTGTCATGGCACCTGCCAGCGTCCCCACGGCCACAGCCACGTCCCCGGTCGAAGGCTCTTTTCTTCTGTGGGCCACTTGCCATCTCCGCTCAGAAACGCCAACTCTTTCTTTTCTTGTGACGCTGGGGATGGAGCCCACGTCCTCCGGACTGAGCTGTATCCCCGGCCCATTCTTAACAGGGGGCGGGACGTTGATTTTGAGACAGTCACTAGGTTGCCCAGGCCGAGATTGAACTTGTGTCTCTCCTGCCTCAGCCTCTCAGAATGCCGAGGACTGCAGGCTCACACCACCAGGTCTAGCTAAAACTTCCTGCCTTTAACAGGTTAGAACTTTATGTGAGGCCTTCTGATCTGGTAGGGCAAATCCTCTAACTTAGTGGATTAATTTAGAAAGTGTTTACTGAACTCCTCTAAGTGCCTGGCCTTGGCCTAGTCCCTGGGGGATTCCATCAAGGAACAAAAATAAAAATCCTTGCTCTTGTTAAAGAAGACAGACCAAAATGTCATAGAAAAAAGAAAAGAAAAGAAAAAACTTCCACAGTGCATGAGAGGCCTCTCAGCCCTACTGAGCAATGAGCAAGCAGAGGAGGTCAGTGCTGTGTGTTAATAAATGTTCAGCTGCTGGGAGCATAATTTATATACAATAAATGCCCTCTACTTAGTCTGTGGCTCTGTGAGTCAAGTTCTTCACTCTGAAAGCTTCTCTGTGGCCTTGCGGGTCCATATCCCCCAGCCCCAGGCCCCTGAGTGACTCCTGGGCAGGAGGCCCCTGCGCGGTGTGGGCCGGCCCGTGCCCTGTGGTGTCCGGTTCTGGGGCCTCTGTGCTCCCAGGTAGCGGTTCCCAACCTTTTGCACCAGGAGCCAGTTTGACAGAAGATAATTTTTCCACAGATGTGTGGGGTGGGATGGGGTGGGGGACGGCACAAGCATCCGTCTCGCCCCACCCCAGGGTGTTAGGCCTTGGATTCTCATAAGGAGTGCCCAGCCCAGATCCCTCGCGGGCACAGCTCACAGAGGGTGGGCACTCCTGTGACAATCCAACGCTGGCTGGTGTGACCGAAGGTGGAGCTCAGGCAGTGATGTGAGTGACAGGAGGTGGCTGGAAATGCCCCTGAAATTTCACACGCTGGCCCACTGCTTACCTGCTGCTGTGCCCCTGGGCTCCTGGTAGGCCGGAGCTTGGGCTGGGGCCTCCTACTGTCGGGGTCTTCCAGGTGTGGTGCCCAGCAGTGCCTCCAGGAGGGTGCTGTGGGGACACACCAAGCTGGCTGGCATGCTCGTCTGGTGGCACACTTGGGTGGTGTCTGGTTTGTGACTCGTGTGAAGAAGTATTTGCACGTGAGCCTGTGTGGACACGTGATGGGTTATGTTGCAGTTTTATAAGAAATAGGGTCTGTCTCTCAAAACGTGGCTTCGTGCCCCGTCCCCACAGTCAGTGCTGGGGTTCCCCTGGCTCCATGGGGCGCGCGGCTCTGTGTGTCCCTTGGGGCAGGGCCCTGGGTCTCCGTGTGACTTTCCTGGGACTCTTTGATCTCTTGTTACCGAGCATCATTTCAAGTGCTGATTATTCATGGATTCTCTTTTGTGATATTCCTGCTCAAATCTCTTCCTGATCCGAATTTTTCTCCTTTGACTGAATTGTATTATTGCGTTGAATTTCTTTATGGATTCTCGAAAGCCAGGCTTCCATCAGAGAGACGTGTATGGCAAGTATTTTTTCCCCCCAGGGTCTGCAGCTTGTCTTTTGATTTTCTTATTTTTTGATGGTTTTCAAAGATCAGAAGTTTTATTGTTTTGATGAAACTTAATATAGCCACGTCTTTCCTGGGTTTTGTTTGATGGGCAATCGCTCATAAGGCTTTGCTTCACCAAAATGTGACTGTTAAGTGTTGTGTCTCATACATGCCCCCAAGATCTCCTGGGATCAGAGGTGGGTCGGGGAGGTGGGCCACCGGAGGGCGACCTGGCGGGGCGCGTTCTTGTCTCCACTCATCCCCGCACTCCTTGCTTCCTGGCTGTGGTGGGGCGAGCAGCTGCCCTCTGCCAGCCCTTCTGCCACGCTGTACTGGCCTTGGAGCTGCCTAACCAGGGACCAAACCCACTGAACCCGTGAGCCAAACGAAACTCTTCTCTAAATTGCATGTGTCAAGCATTATGCCCCAACGGTGGGAAGACGGCGGATATGGCCCCAAGGAATTTTTTCCTCTGTAAACTTCTAGAAGTTTTACAGATTTGCACTTCACATTCAGTAGCATTTTTTTGTTTGGTTGGTTTTTGTTTTTGAGGCAGGGTCTCCCTCTGCGGTCCAGGCTGGTTCTGAGCTCACTATGTAGTTAGGACCATGATTCGTATCTACGGTATCTGCATAATCTTGTATATGGTGTAAACAAACTTCACGTGGTATGAAAGAACTTCATCTTTCCTCATTCGATTGTTCTAGTATCTAATTTAAAAATACCTGGAATTCCTCCACAGATGATCTTGGTGCTTTTCTTGAAAATCAATTGAGTGCGTAGCTGTGGATTTAATTCTCGACTCTAACGCGACACCCATACCAAGCCGTTCTGATCATGGTAGGTTTAGGATGTATCGAAATCAAATACTGTGACTTTAAAAATATGTGTTGTGTTTTAATTTTCCAGATTTACTGTTGATAATTTTCTAACACACTTCCGGTATGCTGTCAGCCATTCCGTGTCCTTTGCACTTTAACAAAAAATTTTTATCGTCAGAGTGTCAACTTCAAAAAAGGCCTTGGATCACACTCGACCTGTAGCTCAGTGTTGGGGAAACAGTTTGCATCTCAATGGCCCCAAATCCGCAAATCCATGAACTCAATACGTCTCTCCATTTATTCGGGTCTGTTGTGATTTCTTTCACACTGTCTTAGTTTTCTGACATTGTGTGCATTTTTTATTAGATTTACCCTTAAATATTTCACTTTTTAAATATCATTGTGAAAGGAATTTTTAAACTTTAATTTACAATATTTTTGAGACAGAGTCTCACTCTGTATTCCAGGCGAGTCCTGAACTCACTGTGCAGCCCAGGTTGGCCTCAAACTCACAGCAATCCTCCTGCCTCAGCCTCTCAAGTGCCGGGATTACACGCATGTGCTCCCGCGCCTGGCTTAATTTGCAGTGTGGAAGTTGGTAGTGTAAGGCACCATTGGTTTTTGGTTCCTGTGACTGTAATACTAATGCACATCTTCCAGTTGAACTGACATAACTACCTGTGAGGTATGATCAAAAGATATGGTGAACATTCAAACTTTAAAAAAATTCGTTACCGTGAATGACACATTGCCCTGATCCCTCTCCGAACACACCCCAGCTCTGCACTCACTGCTACCGCTGTCCCTCCGCCTTCCGCAGCAGCTCTGGAAGCCACTTTCCCGAGTGTCTTCAATTGCACTGTCACGGCTGCCGTGATGTCCTGAGTCCATCCCAAACATGGATTTTTCATGGTCCTTTTGACTTTTGAGGAAGAGACAGAAGTTACAGGGTTCCAGATCTGGTGATCAAGGTGTATATTTAATTTTAACAATTTTATTTGACAGAAATCACTGCAAATGGTTCATCAGCAAGAGCGATAAAAAAGTATGGCGAATATTCAAGGTAAAAAAATTGAACAAATTGTGGTGAGCTCAAGTTAAGGAAAAAGTACTTAGTGTTTCAGTAAAGGCACATTGCGATTTCCCCTCAAAATACTCTTCCTTGCTTTGAACCCCCTCACTCCATTGCTCTTGGCAGTGTGATTTTTACTGTAATAAGTCTGTTTTTAATTCAAGTGTTGCTGTATTTTTTCCTACCTCGCCTGACATATGTCTGTAGGCCCAGGCCTGCGGTGGAGGCAGCCTCCTTGCTCAGTCGCCACCTCGGGGGTCATGTCTATTCCCTCTCGGGGTGCACAGCTGGATCTGTGGGGTCTCCCACATTCTAGACACTTAGTTGAGCAAGTCCTTGCCTTCCTGATGCAGGTTTAGGGCAGACAGATGCTGAATTTTATCAACGCATCAGTTTTTCTCCACTTGAGATCATGTTTGTTGTGTGAGTCTGTTTTCCACCACTGTGACAAACCACCCGAGAAAAAAACACCTTACTGGGAAAGGTTTCTCTTGGCTTACGGTTTCCAGCGTTGCAGTTCATGGTTGCTTGACTCTGTTGCTTCTGGGCCTGCGGTGGGGAGGGCAATCGGGGTGGAGTAGAGCTGCCCACCTCATGCTGGACAGGAGGGAAGAAAAGAGAGAGGCAGAGGGGGAGGCTGGGGACAAGAAACACACTTCTGGGTAGACCGCCTGCTTCCTCCAGGGAGGCCCTACCTCCTTCCATCCCTACCCTCTCCCAACAATCTACCCAGTTATGAATCCGTCTGTGGGCACAGGCTTGGGATCCCACGGCTTCCCCTCCTTGGACACAGCCATGTTAGAGACTGAACCTTTGGCCCGCGAAGCTTGGGGTGGGGTGTGCCAGACTCCCACCACAGCCATGGTGAACGCCACCCGGCGCTTTTCCGCGTGGGCTTCTCCTTGCCGCCTCGGGATAATCGATGTCCTCATGAAGCCTCACGTCCCCACGTCACCCTCACCGTTCGCCCTGAATTCCGTCTCTCAGGCTCTGCCAGGGTTCTGCATTGTGCTGATGAGGGGTGCCAGTCCTTATTTTCCATCCTTTGACTTTGCCAGTGGCGTTATGGGATACTATTGTAAGTGGGGGGTGTTTCCTCAGCCTCCACAGGGGGCTGTGTGGACTCTCAGGGCGTCTTTTGTCTTTGATTCTCAAGCAAGGCCACCCCCTAGACCCGGAGGTTTCTTTCTAGAAAGGTGTTTCATTAAACTTCTTGCGGGGCTGTCACTGCAGCACTCTGAGGCCGAAATGCACTTGGGTTCCGGTAGGGTAAGATCTGCGCTGAGCTGTGCTGGCCTGAGCTGGAGCTGTGCTGGGTGAGTTTCCTTAGGCCG
Source organism: Ctenodactylus gundi (assembly GCA_004027205.1). Taxonomy (NCBI): domain Eukaryota; kingdom Metazoa; phylum Chordata; class Mammalia; order Rodentia; family Ctenodactylidae; genus Ctenodactylus; species Ctenodactylus gundi. Next base: position 68,469 of record PVKB01002596.1, on the reverse strand, counting down.
GAGCCTGCAGTTGGGTCTGGGGTTAGGCACCTTCCGGTTTCAAGGTGGCCATCGGAAACTGCAGAGCTGGTGACAATTGCCAGCAGGCTCACTTTGCCCCTGCCTGATCCGGGCCAGTGGTGCTTCCAGGTGGTGGTGGGAGGCGTGTTAGGGTGTCTGCAAGCTGTGCACCTGGGGCCGCCCCTGTGGGGCTGGCATATGCATGCATGGGGGCAGTCTGCAGGCCAGCAGGGGCTGGGCACCCCCTCTTGGGGTGGGGGCACTGTGCAGGCACCAGGAACTCTGTATTTTGAGGCAAAGTGCAGCTGCCCCCTGAGGTTGTCAAGCCACGGCTACCCAGGGCTAGCTCCCAGGACCCTTTGCAAGGGGGTGCTCCCCACGGAGCCATCTCTGACAGGGGCCTTAGGATCACCACGGAGAATCCAACCCCTGTGTGCAGACACCGGCAGCACCTGCTTGAATTCCCCACGGACAGGGGCTCACCACTTCTCCCTGAAACCACCTTGCACCAGTGGGGTGCTGAGCTCGGATGGCACAGGCCTGTGCGCAAGTGCTCCCCCACCCAGTGCGAGGCAGGGCCTGCCCATGGTGGGCGGTGCAGGCTCTGGGGGAGCCTGGCTCTCTGCTGACCCTGGAAGCTGGCTACTCCTCCGCGGGCTGTGTCCTGAGTCCACGTCGGTCACCTGGCGTCTCCACTGGCCCATCCCCTCCATGAGTGCTGAGGATGGAGGACGCGGCCTCACCTTCCACGAAGGGCGGGAGGAGACAGGAGGGCTCCCAGCCCTGCCCCACCCCAGCCCCTTGGGGCAGTCGGTGGGAACCTCTGGGCTCCCCGTCCTTGTGCGGTGAGCAGCCCAGGGGCCGATCACCCAGGCATTGCGCCCACGAGCACCACGAGTGCGGCAGTGCCGGCTCCTGGTGGGCTCCTTCCTTGGAGGTTGTGCCGGCCACCTTGGGCTGGGGGCTGCTTGCGTCCAGGTGCAGGAGGACCCACATCCCCTGCCCATCTTCTGGCTGTGTCCCACGGCCCTGACCGGCCACGTGACCGCTGGTGACTTGTGCAGTCTCTGCTTCTCCTCCGTCCACAAAGCAAGAGGCCTGCCTTGCCACGGAGGCTCTGTGGCACGCTCAGATGCCCCACACAGGCGCCCCCAATGCCTCTCCCGGTGCCACCTGCATGCTGTCGGGAGGGGCTCTGCTGTCTGTCAGCTAGGGGCCCCACCCCTGTCCCAATCCAGGGCTTGCACCGCCGTGGGTGGAGCCCCGCAGGAGGGGCAGAGGTGCAGCCGGAGCCCGGTGCCCTTCCCTTCACCCTGAGGAGGTGCTGTCCTCACAGAGGCCTGTGCCTCTTGGGGACCCACCCACCGGATGACAGGGGCAGGCTTTGGACGGCACAGGAGGCAGCCCAGGGTGCCATGGGAGTCAGCAGTCAGTCTCACCCAGGGTGACAGAGGAAGTACCAGGCTGGCCGGGGGGTGGGAGTGGTTCCCAGGGGCAGATGGGGCTGAGGAACGGAGGTAGGGCCCCGGGGCCACTCTAGTGCCAGGGAGGGTGTGGATGGGGTGTTCGCAGCACTGTGTATGTGGCAGAGCGTGTAGCTGCTGGAGAAGCCAGAGTTTCCTGCAGGCACTGGGACCCCTGCTGGTCTCAGGCCTGCCACCCCCTCTCCCCACGGAGCCCCCAGTACCTGGCTTTGGAAGGAGATGTCCGGCAAGCGGAAGGGGTGTCTGGGAGCCCCGTGGGGGTTCGGGCCGCGTGGCACTGTGGTGGAGACAGGACACTTGTCAGAGCCGCAGGTGGTGATATGGCGAGGGACCTTTGTGTCAGCTGCTGGCAGACACGCGGCTCACAGAGACAGCGGATGCAGCCCCATTGTGGACGCTCCTGGCCTGTGTGCCAGCGTGGGGGCTCAGAGGGGTCTGTCCACTCCTCAGGAGCCAGGGCGTAGGCCCGGAGGGAGGCCGTGGCCGGGGAGCCGGTGTCTACCGAGGCCTGCTGGTGCCCTGGCCCTGCTCACCAAGAGCCACAAAGGCTGTCCCTGACTCGGTGGCAGCCACAGGGCCAGCAAGCGGGACATCTGCTTTCCAGAACCTTCCTGGTAGACTTCGGGCCCTGCCAGCCCCGGGGGCCCAAGAATGGACAGCGGCAGGCAAGGGTCCTGCTCTGGGCAGGGCTGGGGGTGCAGGGACGGAGGAGGGGGCCGGGATGTGCCGGAGCCCCTCAAACTGAACCTGGAAGGAGGATCCCACGGGATGAAGGCTGCCCTGGGTGGGGAGACTGGCCAGGCGGGACCTTGAGGGTCCGCCGGCCGGGAAACCTCCTGCATCTGTGGACGGTTGTCCAGTGGACGCAGCTCTAGGGCCGTGGGGCACCGGAGAGCGCCTGTGGTTCCCGGTTCCTGACCGTGCCCGAGGCGCGGGGTGGGGGCAGCGCCCCTGCCTGATCTGTGTTCCTTCAGCTCTGTCTCTTCCCATCTTCCCTGTAATTATCCCATCATGGGTGAAAATAAGCCCGCAAGAAGACAGCCTCACTCACGGGAGCCGGCTCTGCGTGGGCGCCTCGGGAGGGAACCGCACACGGAGCATCCGTGCCCCCCGGCCCGCCGTCACACTTGCAGCAGGGTCTCGGGAGCCCCCAGTCCCAGGCAAACAGAGGTGGCCAGTCACCCAGTATCTCTGGGCTTCCGAGGACAGTGGGCAGGGACAGGGGTTGGGGGGCACAGAGCCTCCCCCAGGCCCTCGCACGTGCCCTGGTGCCCCTTCCCACCTGCTGGCAGTCGTCTGTGCCTCGCCTTCCCCTGGGGAGCCATCCACTCCCACACGTGCACACTTCTGCACTGGCTCTAGGCATCCCGGGCGGGACCCCAAGTGTCCTGCAGGGCCGGGCCCCCCAACACCCCCTGGTCCGCCTCTCCACTTTGATTTCTCCCACGGGAATCTCGACGAAATCTGCCATGAAGTCGCTGGACACGTGTGGGGTGTCTGCACCCAGCGCGCTCCCTGGCAGGCCGTGAGCAGCCGTTACTGCCGCCCCCTCCACACGGCTCTGGGAAGGACGTTCCCGGGCATCCCAGGGCAAAGACTCCGGTGCCCTTGGCTGGTCTCACCCTGGTCCCAGAGACTGAGCACTGGGCTGGTCCCCAGCTCAGATCCCTGCTGTGTGGGTGGTGATTCCGCATTGTTATCTGCGACTGTCACTTCTGGCAGATTTTAAAAAATATGTAATAAAAGGAAAGAAAGAAAAAAAAAAAGCCAGCGACGCCCCGCTTGGGCTCTTGGAGCTGCTGCCGATGGACCAGCCTGAACCCGATGCAGGGATTTCTGCCGCGCGGGGCAGCGGGGCTGTTTGTATGTTACTTAGCAGCTAAACAAGGAATTCAGCTTTGGGGAAAATATTAATTATTTCCCTGTTCTTTTTTCTTCTTTGCTCCTGGCTGGCCTCGTTTTATTTTTGCGGCGCGGGAGCTCCAACCCGGGACTTACACCTGCTCTGCGGCGCAGCTGCCCCCAGCCCCCTCCCCACTCCTCTGCAGAGCTGCGGATGGAACCCCAACTTCCATACGGGCACGTGCTGAGCTGCGCCCCGGCCCTGGCTGCGTCTTGAGAGTCTTCCCTGGGCAAGTTCTTATTTTATTCATTAATAATTATTATCATTTTCTCTGTAGTCTAAGCTGATCTAGCCCTCACTATGTAGCCCAGCCTGGCCTTTAACTTATGGCAGTCCTCCTGCCTCAGCCTCCCCGGTGCCAGGATGATAGGCGTGTGCCACCACGCCCGGCTGACCAGGTCATGGTTCTTATCCCTGTGCCCAGGTAAGGCAGCTCCGGCAAATGGAGGAAGAGCTCACTGCCTCCATGGTGGTGTGGGTGGACAGGCCGTGCCGACCTGGCGTTGTGCCCGGCCCTCCTTCCTTGGGCATTGGAGCTTGTCTCATGGTGGGTGGTACTGAGGAGAGAGCCCAGGGCCTTTGCACTGAGCTACACCCTCAGCCCATTTTTTAACTTTGGATTGCAGGGCAAGACCTCGCTGAGTCGCTAAGTTGCCCATGCTCATGCCCACCCAGCATCGCCACTAACTGTTCCAGAGTTCAGGCTGGTCAGGAGTCTGGGTGTGGATGGAGTAGGTAGGGACATGCCACCCCGCCAAGCTGGGGCCCCCCGGGCAGGGGCTGCACCCAAGCCGGACATCTGAGCCTCCCCCAGCCCGTCTGGGGTCCCAGCCAGCCACCAGCGGGGCTGATCGACTGGGAAGGAAGACAGCGCCATGGAAAGCTCTTTTCTTTCTGTGTTTTCTTTTCAAGGAAATGGAAGAAACCTGCGGTTTGCGAATCTGCTGACCCGGCAGGAGTCCTAAATGGAACCAGGCGGTGTGAGGGGGAGGCCTGGCCGGACCGAGGGACCTGCAGGCCGCTTCCACCAGATCTGGGAGAAAGTGGGTCAAGCAACCTGTCCCTCCCTGCAGAGGCTGTTCCGCTGGGTCTGAGGGACGCAGACTTCACCGCCACATCCATCCTGCCTCAGGTGGCTCTGGAACAGCCACTGGCCCCACCCTGGGCCTCTGTCTCCCCATCCTGCCATGTCAGAGGCCCTGGCACCCTGGCTGGAGTTGAACGTTTGATCCCAGGGCCCCGGATGTCAGCAGTCACCAGGAACTGGGTGGAGGACCTGGTGGGTCAGGGGCTATGGTGACAGGTTAGGCCTGTGCCTGGTGGCAGGGTTTCTAGCATCCTGGGCATCGACACTCATCCCTCTGTTCCTGTCCCCAAGGTTGCTGGCGCTGTTCTGGGGAGGCTCACCAAAGTCCTCGAGGTTGTGGTGATCCCCCCCCCCCCCCCGCCACACACACACAAGAACTCAGCTGGCCTGTCACCTGGGCATCCGGCCTTTGGTCCATCGCTGCTGCCCTGTTTTCCCCCCTCCCAGGCCCTCTGTCCACCCTCAGCTGACCCCAGGTCTGACCTCAGCTCTCTGGACTCTCCCTCCCCCTTGAGTGCACTGAGGACCCTCGCCCTGACCGTAGCCTGGGGACAGTCCCCAGATTGGCTAGCACCAGAAGTTCAGCCGCCCCAGACCTGCCCCTGCCCCGCCTTCCCAACCTCACATGGGGGAGAGGGCAGTGTCCAGCCTTGGAGGGATCCTGGGGATCCTGCAGCTGCAAGGCTGCAGCCCTGGGGGCCAGCGCCCTTTCCCAGGACCAGGGCAGAGCCTGGACACGCACCAAGGGGCCTTTCCACCCGGGAGCCTAGCCGGGTTGGAGGCCGGAGACCCCTTTGCGAGCCCACTTCTCAGGAAGTTGCTTGGGACGCCCGCCTGTTCGCCTGTTCGCAGGGCCCCCCCCCCCTCCTGCCTGAGGTGGGACTAGTCCCTTCTTTTTGAAGAATAAGAAACGCATATGTAAATTACAGCCTTTCACCAGTCTACTCACCATCCTCAGTCTATCTACCGTTCTATCCACTTACCCACGAGCTCAGGGGTCCCCAACACTGTGACACCCAGGTCCAGTTCGGTTGAAACTCGTCTCCCAAGGAGTGGGACAGGGACACACACTATTCCCCTGTAGATGCGGCAGGACAGCTTTGACACAGCCGCCAGTCAGAGGGCGGTGGTGGGGAGCCAAGCCCCGCCTCCTGTCAATCAGCCCAGCATTACAAGAGCACCTGCCAGGAGGCGGGGCTTCTTTCAGGGCTGGCCCCTGAGTACCCCGGTGGCCTGGTCCTTCCACACCATGGACTGGTACAAACTAGCCTGCAGCCCAGGGGTTGGGGACCCCCACTCTAACCCATCCTTCCTTTACCAACCTGTTGGTTGACCAACCCGTTAGACCTCCTGCCCCCCTCTGTTTCCCCACCCATCCATCCTGCTCAATCACGTGTTCGTGCAAGGCTGCAGTCTTCCCTGCACCTGCCACTCTCTGCCCACCGCCCACTTGTTCCTCACCATCCCATCATCCTTCATCCATGCGACCACTCAACTGCGCCGCCACCCCCAACCAGCCCCCCCACCCCACCCGCCCACTCACCATCCATGTGTCCACCTCCCTGGCTGTCCCCCGCAGTCCACCGTCCCATCTTCCACCACATTCCAAAAGCCACCACCCGTGTCTCTGCCATGGCCCTGCCCTTTCCCTGTGTCCACATGAAAACCGCTCTGCTGCACACCCACGTGCCAACATGCTTACCGTAGCCTGAGAAGGACACTGCCCATGTGTTATGACTGGGCTCTCAGCGGGGCACACGGTGCCGGGTGCCAAGGGCCCAGCCAGCACTGACTGACTGCAGGGTGGACGGGCCTGTGCTGTGAAGTGGCCCCGGGGTGTGGGTCCGAGGCTTCATGGTCAACATCAGCTCCTGCCAGGCGGGGTGGGCACAGTCATTGTGGAATCCCGGAGTGCAGATGGATGGCCCCAAGGGACTGCCAGCTGGGTGCACTGGTCTCACATGGCCGAGGGGTCTCTCCAGGGCTGTCGGGCTGAGCTGGGAGGGGGGTGTGGCTTGGAGAAGGGGACTGGGTGGGGCACACGGGGAGTGGGGGGTCCCCAGCCTGGACCCTGGGGAGCAGGGACTCAACGGCCTCACTGGAGGGCACTGCGCCTCCTCTCTGGGGAGACTTTGGAACCTCCCAGCTGCTCCGATCCTAATTTGCGCTTGACCGTGGCCTGGCCCCTAGCCTGCCTAATTACTGTTGCCTACTCGGCCCAGGCCGAGTCTCAGCTGTGCCCTCTGCAGGCTGCACAGCCCCAAGTGGCCTACTTCAACTCTCTGTGCTACACATGCGTGGTCCTGGGGCACAGTGGGTTCACACAGGGAGAGGGCTCGGGCCTGTAGCCAGGTCCACACGTGTCCCACGAGTGCTAGGGCTGTGGTGATCCTTTTACTGTGCTGGATTAAGGCCCAGACCACCCCCCACCCACCCCTTTGCCTGCAGTCCAGGGCTCTTTGGAGGGTCAGCACCAACAGGAAGTGGCAGTCCACGAGACAGCACACCCGTTACAACGGTCGGGTCACTTGACCGCGGAGGCCAGCGAGTCCCAAGATCAGCGGCTGGTGGGTGGCGACTCGGGAAAGCCAATGGCCCTGCTCCGTGCACCGCAGGCTGGGGAGCCCAGATGAGCAGCGTCCTGGCTCCCGCCCAAAGGCTGTGGCACTGGCTGTTGAGTCCTTCCCCCTTGAACCTTTCATTCTAGCTGTGCTTTCAACGGGTGAGACAAGGCCCACCATGCTGGGCAGGCCTCTGCCTCCTCAGTCTGCAGACTCCGGCTCCTTGGCGCCCGGCACAATGTCTGGGCATCCCATGGCCCCATCAAATCAGCATGGAAATCGACTGTCCAGCCCTTACCACAGCTTCCCCTGCTGCCCAGTCCCAGTGCCTTGTCCTCTTGGGCCTCTGTTGCCTGATTGCATGGGGAGGGCTGTGCTGGGTGGTCGAGCACAGGCTCTGGTGCCCCTGGGCTCTTGGCAAAAGGCAGTGGATGTTGGTGTATGATGCAAGGGGCCCAGAGTCAAAGCTGACCAAGGAAATAGGCAGGCCGTGACTGGCCCACCACTCCTGGGCTCCACGCAGCCCCTGTCCTGTGCTGTGGGAAGGCCATCGTGGGCAGCTGGGCAGCGTGGCATCTGTGTGCGCGGTGTGTGTGTGCAGAGTGTGTGAATGTACACTGTGAGCACATGCAGTGTGTGTGCCGCATGTGTGTGTGCACACACGTGTGACTGGGGTGGGAGCAGTGTACCTGGACATGTGAGCCCGTGTCACGGTTTGGGTCACAGGGGGCTGTGTCCTCCGTGGACTCAGCCATGGCTGAGGTCAGAGACAGCCGTGCTCTCAAGAGGTGGAGCCTGTGGGGGGTGAGTCCCCGGGTGTGACCTGGAAGGGCTCCTCTTGGGCTCTGTCCTTGCCGGCTCTGTTCCCGGGTGCTGCAGCTTCGCAGCCGTGCCCCCACGCCCTGCCCACGCAAAGCTCCTGCCTTAGAGCCAGAGGCCACAGACCGAAACCTCCGAAGGAATGAGCCAACGTCAGCTTCTGCCTCGACGCGTGGGCGTCGGGTGTCATGTCCCAGTGCTGAAAAGGGTTGACAGGACACCCGCCTTGAATCCTAGTGGTTATTTTTGTTATTTTGACCAAATCTTGAACTCCACACTTTCCAGTTCACTGGCCTTGTTTATAAAAAAAAAATAGTTTCCTGATTTTCAGGGAAACAAAGCTGGTAAACAAGAGAGGGAGACTCAGCGAACCCTAGGCCGCTCTGGCCGCCTTGTCCCGGGAAATCTGAAACAGACGGCGCGCTTGCTCGTGACTTAACGCGTGACTCTTGAGCAGAAAGCTGGGGACACATCTGTAAGGGGGTTACAAGGTGGCGGCACCCTGCACGTGGGGTTTCTCTTTCTCAGGCCCAGGTGCATGGTGTCCCCATGACTGCCCCTGGTCTAGGGGCAGGGGGGCAGAGCCAGGAGGACCGTGCGTGGCCAGAGCCCACAGGACGACCCTGAGCAGTGGCGTCCCTGTGCCGCTGACCCCCTGAGAGCAGGTGACAAACTCTGGAGATTCTGGAGCGGCCCACAGTGAGCTTGAAAAAGGCAAAGCCACCATTTGCCCAGAATGGCAGCTCCAAAGCCCGGGCCTGCTCCCCCGTCCCTCGATGCATCTCTGCTGGGCGCCCGCGGCTCCTGCTGGAGCCCTGCGCAGTCTGTACGCTCAGCTGGAGCTCCTGCCCGGATCCTGGCTCTCATCTTGGGCCAGCTCTCCAGAGAACAGAGCCCACGGCGAGGATTAAGATCTAGGATCCTATCTGGGGGGTGGATCTGAGGACAGCCAGAGGAAGGGAAGGGAAGGGAGCAGGAGGAGGGGGAGCAAGACAGGTGGACATCGCTGTGCTGACCACCATCCCAGGGGCTGCCCGGGCCTGAGGAGTAGGGGCAGCTGTGTCTGGCATAGGCAGCCCCCATCTCCCCTGTCCCACGGGTACAGGTCCCTCCCTGGGCAGTAGGGCAACACCACATACCAAGACAGGCCGTGGCGGGGTCAGGATGGGATGGAAGGACTGTGGGGGTCAGGGTGGAGGACGGAACAGGAGTAGCCCCAGGCCACCAGAGCTTGTAGGCCAGCAGTGGTGAAACAGAGTGGCTCAGAGTGGTACAAAGCTGGGTGATCTTGCTGAGACAGGGTTTAGATCCCGCTGTCCCCGCTGGGGACCCTGCACTCCTCTTCTCGGGCTCAGCCTCCCCAATGCCATCCTGATGGCTCCTGGCCCACGGCGGAAGGCGTGTGCACACACAGTCTGCGCGGTGCACACCCACGATGCCTACAAGGCACGCTCACACGCGGCTCTAGCGCATCCGGGCCACGCACACCCTGACCCCCAACAGTAGAGGAAGCCCCCGGGCCTGTAGTGTGAGCCGTGCTGCCGGAGGACGTGGGGCAGCCCACCCTGTCAGGGTGTACCTGCTGCCCGTGCAGGGGTCGGGGTGAGCCCCCAAATCTTATCCACCCAAACCCTCAACCCAAGACCTTATTTGGAAATAAGGTCTTTGCAGGCTGCCCTGATCCAGTCCCCGAGAGGAGAAATGACGAGAACAGAGAGAGACGAGGCCAGCGGTTAGAAGGTGCGGCCGCAAGCCAAGGAGGCCGGGGTGCTGGCAGCAGCCAGGAGCGGCGAGAGGCAGGGGGTTCCCTCCCAAGCTCCTTGGTAGCAGGTGCGGCCCCATCTGCACCTTGGTCTTGGGCTCAGAACTTTCTACAATATGGGGGCCACTGTGGCTGGTGAGGCCCCCTTGGGGGCACAGTCCCTTGGGCCTCTTGGTTGGCGTAGCCTCGATGAGGCTTCGTTCCCCGGTGGCCACCAGACAGTCGCTTGGCCCGAGTGTGTGGCCTTCCTTCTTCCAGACCAGGGCATGGTGGCCGGGAGGTGGCCCCAGAGATGAGAAGTTCCTGGGTCCTTCCTCTCCCTCCTCGGGAGGCGGTGGGAGAGCCACAGCAAGGCTTCACCTGTGTTTGCAGCGGCTCCCCGTCACGCGCGCGGCCACCCGAGCTCTGCCGCATGTCACTCCCCAGACGGTTCCTGACGTGTAGGACAGCGGGTCAGGGTTCCCACCCATCCTGCACTTCTGTGACTCACAGATTCACTTCGCTGCATATCAGAGTGTGACAATCTCAGAAATAAAGCGCACAATAAACATAACCAGCTTGAGTTGCCTGGAAAACAACCCTCCCCCATGGAAAAACTATCTCCCACAAAACCAATGCCCAGTGCCAATGAAGTTGGGGGTCACGGGCACCAGGGGACAGCTCGGGCCTACTGCTCTGCTTCTCCTACCGGGGTCAGCTGCTTCTGCTGGGCAGGGCAGGGCAAGGGGAGGTCATGGGTGGGTGGTGGACGTGCGCTTCCCAGCCCCAGAGACACGTCCTGCTGGGCCCTCGGCCCTGGGGGACGGGGCCTTGACACCGGGTGTCCCAGCAGTGGTGCTGTCGCTGACCTGAGCCTGGAGAGAGGACTCAGAGGGAGTCAAGTTGTCCCACCAGTGCTGTGTCAGGCCGGCAGGATGGCAGTGGTGACATTGTGTCCTTGCGAATAAGGGCGCTGGTACAGCCGGTGATGTCAGAAAGGCTCCCCAAGGACCCACCCCCGCCCCCAAGATGGAACTGAAACTTGGTCTTGAAGTGGATGTTGACTTTGCCCTGGCTCAGAAGGTTCCAGGACCCACCGGATGCGGCCTCTGTGAGCCACGCCTCTGTTAACTTTTGTGTCAACATGACTGGGCCGCAGATGCCCAGGTATTTGGTTACAATGAATTTCTGGGTGTGTTTGCGAAGCGTCTCTGGTGAGACTAGCACTTGCGTCCTAGACTCAGTGAGGCAGCTGAGCCCCTCAGGGTGGGCCTTCTCCCATCTACCGAGGGTCAGGATGGGCAGAGAGGGTGAGAAGGGAGGAGCACATTGCGGGGGGGTGGGGGGGGGAGCAGGCCCGGGAGTGGGCGGCCATGGGAGAGGCCGTGCCCACAGGCCTGGGAGTGGGCAGCCATGGGAGAGGCCGTGCCCATGGGCCTGGGAGTGGGCAGCTGTGAGAGAGCTGGGCCTGCAGGCCTGGGCCGAAGCTGGAATTAGGTCAGCAGGGTGGCCCTGGGAGGGCGGCTGGGATGCTGCGTGGACACTGGCGGAGGGTCCCTGAAGGCACCATTTCCACGGTTGGCAGCGTCCCCGACCCCGTGGCAATCCCCAAGGCTCTGAGTCAGCGGCTCTCTCCCTCCCTGGGGCTTTGGCCAGAAGGCCATTCAGAAACATTCATTTTAAAGCGGCTGGCACCAGGGCTTTTCAGTCCCAAATTCTGGAAGGACCCCAGGGAAGCGGGAGGACACTGCAGAGTGTTCATGCTGCTGTCCATTAAACAAGTGCCCCAAGGTCCAGGCCGGCAGCCCCAGCTGCCCACCGCCCTGGCTCGCTCTGCCCCCGCCCATCCAGTGGGTCCCGGCTGCTCCCTCCGGGACTAGAGCCACGCCACTGAACACTTGTTCTCAGCTCCTGCTGGGCACAGCTGGGCCCACGCCAGCCAAGATGAGTCGAGAGCACCCACCCCCTCTGGAGCCTGGCAGTGGGAACTCGGGAGGGACCCGTCCTCACCCGGCCTTGCCATCTGAGGAGAAGCCACCAGCCAGGACAGGATCCCTCAGCCCCTCTCTGGAGGACTGCCCCTCCTCTGTCCCCATCTCCCACTATCCGTTCGGGGCAGGGTGTAAGGACTGCGGCTCCCCTGGTCTCATCCCACGGCCCCTCCCCTGCCCCTTCCAGGCTGCTGCTCTGATCTGGTTTCTGGGCTGACACCTTCCCCGCTTGCTCTGTTGTGGGGCCTGCTGACCCTGCCCAGACTTCCGGCAAGGGCGCAGGGGCCCAGTGACCCCTCTCGCTCACCCCTACCCGTATCGGTCCGGTTGTTCACGTTCCCGGCCCTTTTCAGTTTTCTAGTTTTGAGGCAGGGCTTTGCTAAGTTGTCCAGGCTGGGCTCAAACTGGTAATGTGCCTGCCTCAGCCTCACAAGTACTTGGAAGGACAGGCCCGCGCCCCGGGCCAGGCCAGCGCCGCGGAGACGGAAGGACGGCCAGGAGAGCGAACTGGAGAGCTAGAGGTTTGACTTCTCCCCTGGGTAAGAGAAAAACGGACAGCGACAGAACAGTCAGCACTTGCAAGTGCACAAACACCAGTTTGCAGCAGAGTTTAAAATCCTTATGTATTTAAAGAACCCAGCACCTTCCCTACGCCAGGAATGGCCACTTGGCTTCTCACGTCGCTTGTCCCTTTCCCGTCCTGCCCTCTCACCCCCACGTCCCGCGTCCTGGCCACCAAGGCTTTCTTCTTACTTTCCTCCACCTCTCTCACTTTCCTAACGGTTTGTTTTTCTCATATTAGGGAGAACACATGACATTTAACCTTCTGTGCCCGACCCAATTCGCTACGCGTAACGGTCTCAAGGTGTATTCCTTTTCCTACAAATGACTCAAGTTTGTCATTCTTCATGGCAGAGTTGTACTCCGCTGGGTGCATGCACCGTGGCCTCTTTGTCCGCTTGTCTGTCGTGGGACCTTTTGGCTTCTTCCAGGATTCGGCTCCTACGGGTCCTGCGGCTGTGAACGTGGGCGAGCGGGTGTCACTCCCGTGTGATGACTTTCACTCTTTCGAAAAGATCCCAGGAGAGGGAGAGTAGGTCACGCGGGATGTCCATTTGTGGTTCCGGAGGCCTGCCCCCACTGCTCTCCATTGTGGCCACACCAGGGCCTGGTGCCCCCACCATGCCGGAGGCTCCTTTCCGCCCAGAGCCTTGGCCTCGCCAGCATTTGTTGCTTTTTGGGTAGGAAAGCAGGACCAGTCGTGCCGGAGCAGGGACTGCGGTGCCGTGCGGATGCCTGTGCGGGGGATCAATACCCCACCCCGTCCCAAAGGCCCTGGCAACGGGAACTCAGTGCCTTGGGGGCGTTTTCTAGCCGAGTAGTCCCGCTCCCTCCCGCGGCACCCGGCACCGCAGGACTGCGGGATAGGCCTCTAGGAAGGGCTGGTGTTTTGCTTGGAAGTGCTAATTTTTCCTCTTAGAGGTTAACTGGAGTCAAAGCTGTGCCATCAGCGGAGGTGGCGGGACCCCAGTGGATCCCCGAACTGCAGGGGGTACCAAGCCCTCCACACCCTGCTATTGCACCTGGGGTAGAGCTTATATTCTTAAATTAGCAGCAGTAAGAGATTCACAGCATTAAGTAGGAATAACATGGAGCCATTATAAAAAGCACACTGTAATAGAAATGGCCACCAGCCCAACTCTAGTTACTAAATGACATAAGGGTGACGTAGCGCCCTGGGCTTGACCCCCAGTACCCCAGGGGAAGGCAATAAAAGCCGGAGAAGACACTTGACCCTGTCTGCAGGTGCAGCCCTACAGCTCTGAGGAGCAGGCCGGTGGGGGGCGAGGGGAGAGAGGACGGGGTCCCTGTCCAGGTGCCTTGGCCTGGCCTGCAGGCCTGGTCCCTGCGCCCGGTGGAATGGTGGCTAGGGATGAGAATAGATGATTTCTGATGCCTCAATAGAGCAAGTCCCCAGGCATGTGACTGCTCAGGGCAAGAGGCTCAGGCAAGGGCAGCAGTCAAAGGTTCTTACGGGGTGACCGAGGGATGAGGGAGGGACACCTGCAGGCAGAGGCGGCGGGCAGGGGCTGCCAGGGTGGCCCGCAGAAGAGGGGCCTGAGCATGGGCACAGCCCCCATCAGCTGCGCCACCGTCTGCGGTGAGTCCCGTGCCCAGGGCAGGGATGGGGGCTGGGAGGAGAAATGGGGGCACCAGGTGGCATCTGCCTAGGCCACAGGGGAGGGCCTGCAGGCAACGGCTCATCCAGCCTGTGTCCCTGCTGGGACTCAGGACTTCGTGAAGCCTGCAGTCCCGGGGATGAAGGCAAAACGGAGATTCCTTCCAAAGAAGGAAAGCACCCTGTCCTTCCTCGTCTCTAAGGCTGAGGACAGTTGGAACGTCGCCGGGCTCACTGCCCTAAGGACACCGCCTGCTCTCTTGTCTGGGGCCTCGGGGTTAGCAGGGCAGGCGATGCAGGTTGTGGGATGCCCGTCTCAGAGGTGCAGCCTCGGGGGCCTTCTCCTGCCTACGTGGACCTGGTCCTCTGGAGGGGTGGCCTGGGGACCTCCCCTGGCTAGTGCTTGGGGCCAGGGAACCACAGCGCCAATGCCCCCCTGTCAGCGCTGAATCCCAGCCCGTGGCAGGAAGCTCTTCTGGGGAGAAGGCAGAGACCACCAGCCTTCCACGTGGGGGTGGGGAACACACGGAGGCCCAGGGTGGCGGCAGCGGAGGATTCAGGTGAGGGTCAGATGGGGCCTCAGGGCAGGCGGGTGGGGAATCGAGTGGGGACAGGGCGGGGGATCGAAGGCAGCAAAATCCTATGTGAGTTGTGAGGGAAGAGGGTCTTGGGAGGAAGGTTTTTTGGTTGTTTTCGTGAGGTTCTTGTTTGATTTTGTTTTCTTGTGGTGCTGGGGATCGAGCCCAGGTCCTTCATGCTGAGCTATATCCCCAGCCCATGTTGATTTTGAGACACGGCCCTCACTAAGTTGCCCAAGTGGGGCTCAATTTTGCAATCCTCCTGCCTCAGGCTCCCAGACTGCAGGGATGGCAGGCCCACACTGTGGTCCAGCTAGGAGGAAGTCTCTAGGTGAGAGATGGGCCGGGGGAGAGGCTGTGCAGGTGGGAGTGGGTAGGCGGATACCCTCCTTTTCCCTGGGCACACGCTGGCTTCCCTGGCATTTGGATAATCCCACAAGGGGCAGCCTCATGGGTGTGGCTGGGCTGCAAGAGAGCACCCAGCGACACAGTCCTGTGGGCACACCCAGCCTGGGTCCCCACTGCCCAGCCCAGCTGGACTCGAAGGCCCAGAACAAATGTCTCCCTGCATTAGGCAGCTGTGTAACAAGTCCTCACCTGCAGTGAGTCACAGCTGGGCTCCTGTTCCTCAACCGGGAATCTCGAGACGGCTGGGCTGCGGCAGCTCGGAACCCAGCCCGCTGTGGTGGCCGGCCTGAGTTGCCACTGTCACGTCAGTGCTGCCCACGCGCTCCTCCTAGTGTGAGCCGCGAGCCAGCCCACGTCTGTCCTCGTCATCTTTTCAACACCCACACTCCAAGGAGGACAGGCGCATTTGGCTCATGGTCTCAGTGGGCTCAGTCCATGGTCACCTGGCTCCCAGGCAGGAACGTCATGGCGGAGAATAGCTGCTCACCCGTGGCAGCCGGGAAGCAGAGGGAGAAGGGACCGTTGGGGGTGAGAACAGACCATCCCAAGCCACCTGCTGACCACCAGTGCCCCACGAGGCCCCACCTCCTCACAGCATGATCACCCACGGGCCCACCCACGAGCAAACCCGTTAATGAGCACAGCAGCCCCGTGGCTCAGCCCCTTCCTCATGTAGGAGACTTGGGGGGACATTTCACCTGGACGCCACAACAGTGTCCTCCTCATGTGGGGTTGAGATCTCTGGCTGAGGAGCAGAGCCACAAGCCACTCCAGGCCTGGGCGCCAAGCTCTCACACAGTCCTCTGCACCCTCACGCCCTGTTGAGGGCCAGCGTCACTGTGGTGCCTGTGGGGACTGGGCACAGCCATGCCAAGAAGTCTCTCTTGTTCCTTCACCTTCTTGCTTCCCAGCGGCCCATGCAGATCCAGCTGCCCTTGGAGGCCTGGGCCACCGTACGCACCCGGGTCACGCCCTCTGCAGGCTCCCTGAGGTCAGCGCTGAGGAGGAGGAAGAGGAGGAGGAAGGCGGGATAGAAGAGCAGAGGGGCGGGGAAGGGAAGACAGGCCTAGGGGACTCTCAGGGAATGCGGGTGGCCAGGCCGGTCCCTGGGACCCGTCTTGGACTCAGCCCCACCACAGAGGCAGCAGGCTGGGAGAGGGTCAGGGATGCAGCTGGCCCTGTGAGCCAGGTCTGGCTTGGGGAGAAAGAGCGCTGGGCTAAGGGCATCTCCTCCCATGGACACACGGACGCTCTGACTCCCCAGGGCCTCCGCAGGGGCAATCCTGCGGCTCCTGCTCTGAGCCTCCCGGCCAGCCGTTGCGGGAGGCAGGCGGGTGAGGGGAAGCGCAGAAAGGCCTGTCCCAGAAGCACCTGTTGGGAGCCATCCCACCCCGGCCCGGCACAAAAGGACTGACTGTTACCGTGAAAAACAGGAGCCTGGATCTCAACACCTCCGGATGTCTCTGTTAGAAGTAATTGCTCTGCAGTAATTATTTTAGGAGGTTTAATGAACCGCATGGGTGCTTTTTAAGAATACCTCAGGAGTTTAAAATTCCACCCACAGCCCCTAAGGGTGGGGGCCCTGGGGTGCCCAAGGCCTCAGCTCACTCTGGAGGGCTCAGCTGTGCCCAAGAAGGGGTGTCACCAGGGGGCTTCTGGCCTTGAAGCCAGCCCTGCCAGAGGAGGATGGAGACCGTTGCCAGGGAGACAGCTGGGGGCTGGTGCTGCAGGACAGCAGGCACTTCCTGGGCCTCGGCTGGGTGACAAGGAGATGCAGCAGGGCAGGGGGGAGAAAGTGCCCTCCGGTGACGGGCACTTTTCGGAGTCCCCTTTGTGTTACGGATTAAGTGGGGAGATGAGCTTCCTTACGGGGCAATGACCACAGTCGTACTCAGGGAAGGTGCCCGTCACCGCCAAGCCGGAGCCGCTGCAGCTAGCGGCTTCCTGGACCCAGGTCCCCTCCACGCAGGGGCAGCCCCGGGCTCCCTTCGTGGAAGTGCCACCACAGTGGCCCCTCAGGCAGAGCCAGCGCAAGGAAGCGGCCCCACCCGTGGGTGAGTGCCCAACACGGGTGTAGGCAGCCTCTCTAAAAAGACTCCAGCTCATAATTTATTTTTAAAGAATCAATCCGAAAACAATTAAATGCAATTTACGAAGATGGCAGAAGAGAGGAGCAATGAGCCCAATTAGCGAAGTTATCTTCCGTGTGTCACTGTTGCCCTGGCTTGGCACACAGGGGGCGGGCAGGGAAGGTGACAATCCAGGCTGGGGCGGGGCGGGCCAGGCGGTGGACGCGGGAACAGAGATGCTTTCCAGGTCTCGGCGTGTGCCAGCCGGCCCCGGGGTCGGGTTGTAGGACAGAAGACTGAGGTACTTGCTGGAGGCGGTGGACCCTGCTGCCCAGGCTCGGGTGGGCTCTGGAGGCCACCTGCTGCAGAGAGCTGAACCCCCTGGGGGGACACAGCTCCCACCCCAAACCCAGGCTGTGATCGTCACCTCGTGGCTCACAGCCACTGTCCAGGAGGCCAGGGATGGGGCTGAGGCTGCAGGATGGGGCGAAGAGAGGGGGCAAGGGGCCACGGCCACATGGAGCCACTTGTGGGGAGCTGATCCCTGCAGAGAGCCACCCGAGTCCCTGCGCAGGGACAAGGGGCCAGTGGGGGAACGCGGTGGTGGGATGGGGTGGCTTGTCACAGTGCACACCCGGTGTCCCCGCTCACGGCATGCACAAGCACCGTCCTTTTTCACGTGTTACATAGGGGAAACTGAGGCACGGAGTGGTTGTGCCACCTCCCACCCAGGGCACCGCGGTCAGCAGTGAGTGGCGAAGTCAGGGTGCACGCTCAGGCTGGCGAGCAGCCTGGCCACAACGCTAGCCATCAGCCCGTCCCGCCTCGGGACGCCAGAAAGGCCACAGGCCTGACCGCAGCCGGGCCCACCTGCAGGATGGAGGACGCACAGCCGAGCCATCTGATTGGCTGTCTGGGAAGGCCGCGGGTGGGCACTCCGGGGCACCACGCCGTATCGCTGTGGTCCTAGGCCGCCCCTCCTGAGGCCTGCCTCTTACGGGCTCCTGAGAACTAAAAATGTCCCCTTCCTTAGCCCCTTGGAGGCCAGACGTAACCAGAGGACGGAGAGCATCCAGGCCCCAGGCCGGCATCTCGCGGGCCCCAATCCTGTTCTCCCCCGGAAGACAGAACTCCCCCAGGGCGCCCTCCACGAGGTGTGCCTCTGGGCAGGCTGCCCCCTCAGCGCAAACCCTCAGCGGTGGAGACACTGGCGTGGAGGGTCAAATCGCGCCTGCCCACTGAGCCCGGGCCTCCACTCAGCTCCGCCCTCCCAAGACACCGAGGCCACAGTCCCACCCTTATTGGCCTCCCTCGGCCCCGCCTATCTGCTCAGCCCCTCCCATCCTCACCCCGTCAGTCCCGCCCACTCGACTAGCCCCGCCCACCCCCGCCTCGCTGCTATTGGCCAGCCAGCCCCCGCCTAGCTGCTCCGCCCCACCCAGCCCCGCCCACTCATTGGTATGTTTTCCATCTCTTCCAAAGAGTAACAGAAAAAATCTCCGTGATTTCCAAAGTCACTTGCAGCAGCTGCTCTCAGCCACCAGGAATCCCCCCCACAGGGCCGGGGTTCCCGCCTGGGGCCCTGCGGGGCTGGTGGGGCGCTCCGGGGTGCAGATGGGGAGAAGAGGAGGGGCCCGAGGCAAAACCAGAGTGACGATACCGAGCCGGTATGGGAAGACTTTCCTGGAGGGTTCAGGGCCGGCCGGGCCGGAGCCACCTGGACGCCCTGGGCCCGGCTGCTCAGTTCCGCGCAGGCCCCGCGTGGCGCCTACAGTAGGGTGGTGGCACAGCCTGGTCTCTCCCCAGGCCTCCTAGCAGGGGGCACATGAGAAGGAAGCAGGTGCAGAGACTGCCCCCTCTCCCCGGAATCCCAGGGGCAGGCTGCGAGCCGGCAGAGCAGGCATTACCAGTCCCTTGTTAGGGACCAGCCGGGCTCACCTGAGACTGGCTCACATTTCCTGATCGCCTTCCAGTGCCAGGGATCAATGAATAAACCTTGGGCCCTGCTCTCTCCTGAGACAGCAGAACCGGCTGCGGCTCCCAGTTCTCCGACATCTACCCCAATTTCTCCTGCCCCAGTTCCAGAGGAAGCCTACGGTTTGTCAATCTCATGCCTGGTTTTCGATAGCTATTTAAACCTAATGAAAGCGTTGTTCTTCGTGAGGTTGATTTCAAAAGAGAGAAAAATATCCCATTAAACTCAGAAAAATGGATGCTCCAATTTCTGTGTGGGGTCAGAGGTAGAGACGCTCCAGCTGCATAGATGGAGCCTCCGTCCCTGGGCCATTTGGGCTGCCCTGCCAGTGCCACCTTCCAGCCGTGCCAGGGTAGGGGAGCCAGGGGTGAACACAGAAGCGCCAGGAGCCCATGCGTGGCAGATGTCACCCCAGCAAGTCTGAGCCTACACGCCCCTGCTGCGATCCTCCTTATAAAGCAGATTGGCGCCGGGGCCCACCGGTGCGTGCTTGTCATCCTGGCACTCTGGGAGGCCGAGGCAGGAGGGCTGCAAATTTGAGTCCAGTCTTGGCAACTTAGGGAGACGGTTTCAAAATAAAAATAATCTGGTCCAGGAATGTGGCTCAGTGTTCAAGCCCTGGGCTGTATCCCCAGGACCACGAAAAACAACAGACCAGCATACAGGCCCGTGCCCTGGGCCAGTCCCCTAGGAAGCGGGAAGGCAGTGCGAGACCCCAGAGAGGCTCAGATGGCCACTCGTCTGGCCTCCCGCCCCACCCAGGGCTTTGGGATTTCTTTTGACTCCTTCAGAGCATCACCTGCTGGGCAGTGTCTCAGATCTCCAGGTTCCCTGCTGAGACCCCCACCAGTGATGCAGCCATCCTGAAGACCAGAACACGCCAGAACCTGCCAGAACATGCCAGAACACACCAGAACTTTCTCCTCCTCCCGGGCAGCCATCAGGGAGCAGTGTGCGCCCCACCTTGTGTTTGAGCTTCCCCCTTGCTGCCTGGGCCCCCCAACTCTGGGGGCCTTACAGAGGGCGGTTCTCTCCCTTCTTACAGAGAGGAGGGTCTGAGAGCAGGCTCTCCCCTTCCTCAGCCCAGACTCTCCGCTCATATGAACGCCGTGAGCTAACCCGTGGTGCAGCAGGAGCGCGGCACGCCCTCGGCTCAGGTGCCCCACGGAGGCCTCCTCAATGGCATCCCAGGAGCCCTTCCCCACCCTCGGTCCCTGTGTCTTTCGTGGACAAGGGTCAGTGAGGGGCCAGGTAGGGGCCACGCTGCCCTGCTGGGGGTTGTGATGGGAGTCTGGGAGGAGCAGCAGGGCAGGGAAGGGCTCTGTGCTTGGTCATTGCTACCGGTGACCCTGGCATCCGGCCCGGGCCTTCACACTGAGCTACCGCCCTGGTCTGTTTTTTCACTTTGATTTTGAGACAAGTTGTTGCAAAGTTGTTCCAGCTGGGCTCGAACTTGAGATCTTCAAGCCTCAGACTCTGAGAGTGCTGAGATGACAGGCCTGTGCCACCGGTCTGCTCTGTGCAGCCAGGGAAAGACCTCCAAGAGGCTCAAGTGGGCCACACATCCTGGCACACATCCTGAGAGGCAGAGAGTGGGAGGGGCAAGGTCTTCACGGAAAAATGGAGCCGTGTCTCCAAACAGTGGAAGTAAGCACCAGGCGAGGGCCTCCCTCAGGGTCATGGGAGGCAGCAGAGGAGGGGGAGGTGGGCCTTGGGGTGCAGGTGGTGTCCCAGGAGACCTACAGGAGACAGGGGACATGAGGAAAGGTCTGGACCAGCCAGAAGGCCCAGGGAAGAGGAGCATTGGGCCCAGAGCAGAAAGGTAGAAGCCACAGCCTTTGACAGGGAAACACAACCATCTTGACCCTCCATCCGGCAGCAGGGACAGGGAAGGGACAGGGATGAAGGCCTGACCTCCCCTCCCCTCCCACCTGCGAGTCTCCACGGGCATCAGGTTGGCCAACGTGGCGCGCCTGCCGGAGGGCAGCAGGCTCGCGGCAGGAAGCTTTCACCAGCTGAGCTTCTGTGTGTGAAGGGCCCCATAAAACAACCCCAAAGTCAGAGGGGCCCCAAAATAGCATGACCACACCCCAGGATGACGTCAGAGCTCCCTAGTTTAGGGAGATCTAATAGGGACCCAATAAAAGCCTCAGCAAGCTCCGCTCCCACGCAGAGCCAGAACGACTCGAAAGTTCAGCGGAAAAATAAACATCACTGGGGAGAGGGACCCACGGGGGAGGCGGCGCTGCGGGAGGAGTGAGGCCAGGACACAGCGTGGCCATCCTGGGGACGGCGGGGCCGTCACTGGGGCAGGGGCAGCAGGGCGCCGGGGCACCTCCACAGTTCCCCTACCTGGCGATGGTGGATCCTCCACACATGGCGGCCCCTGTCCAGTGGGCGGCTGGTCGTCCGTCCCTCACGCTATGCCCAGGAGCCGAGACCAGGTGGGGCTGAGGTCTCAGCACAAAAGCTGAAGAACACGAATGCCAGAAGCAAGCACGGGGCGTCCCGCGGCGTCCAGGAGAGCCGCAGTGACTGGAAACCAGGCACAGCCAACGCACCCACACGGACAGACCGGCGGACTTCGAGCCGCAGCTCGGGCCTGTCGTCCCAGCACTCTGGGGGGCTGAGGCAGGAGGATCACCAGTTCAAGCTCAGCCTGGCAACTTAGTGAGATTCTATCTCAAAAATTAGCAGTAAAAACTGGGCTGGGTTGTAGCTCCATGTGGACGACCGGGGCTCAGCTCCCAGCTCCCAGGCGTAAGCAGACAAACTCCCTCGGCAGAGAGAAAAGTAAGCAAAATTCAGAGGCGATATCCGGAGCCCAGCTCCCAGGCAGAAGACTCATTCCCTCGACGTACACGGAAGACCTCACGGTCCCAGGCGGCCTCTCCGGGCCCTGCGTGGGCCGGGGCATGTCCCGGCGTCCCAGCAGTGTCCACCCCGCACCCCTCCCGCCTTGCTGGCTGGATGAGTGCGCAGGGCCTGGGGTGGCTTCCGTGGTCCTGGACACCTGTTCTGTCCCTGGCCAGGCTCACACCCCGCCTAGGAATCTGTGTCCCATAGTTCGCCCCCTCTCCCCTGCGACTTCTAGTGTAGTTGGTAAGCGGTAGAGTCCAGAGTGTGGGGCACACATGCCCTGGCATGCAGGGCAGGGGGCACAGGAGGGCACGTACAGGCAGCTGCCTTGACGGGGGAATGAAGGAGGAAACAAACAGTCTGAATCCTTGGGGCTGAGCCGGCTAGCTTGGGAACATGGATTTTATGTCTATGCCCGTGGTGGGTATGGGTGTGTGCATGCGCACGTGTGTGTGTGTTTCCACTCGGGGTGAGGTAGATGAAGTCACCCTGAACATACGACTGGTGTAACTGGGCCTGGTGGCAGGGCCCACCATTCCAGCCCTCTGGGAGGCTGAAGCAGGAGAATAGCAAGTTCAAGCCCAGCCTGGACAATTTAGCACCTTGGTGAGACCACCTCAAAATCGCTGGACACAGCTCCACTTGAGCCTTGGGTTTGAATCCCAGCATGGAGGCGATAACCTGGCGGGTGACAGGGGGGCTCCCGCAGTGACGCGGATGTGGCCGTGTAGTCAGAGGAGGAAAGGTGACTGAGGCCCGTGGGCCAGGCCGGGCCAAGAGCTGCGTGACCTTGCGACTTCTGTTTGAAGACACACATGTGCCCATGTGTGAAGGGACAGGCACACATAGACATGGATGTGTGCACGTGTCTGAGCGTGTGTCAGGTCCCGGTATCTCGAGAGCCTGAGCCTGCCATTGCCCGACCTCGACCCTCCTTTCTAAGGGCCTGTCACTCAAAAAGGCCAGAACTCCTGCCAGAAAGGGCTGACGCGAAGGCCAGCAAGGTAGGTGTGCAATTAGCTGGGAACATCTTGTGGTGCCAGGAGGCGGGGGGCGGAAGGCGGCCGCAGCCCGAGCAGGCTCCCTCTGGCCAAACTTGGAGCAGCCGAGCACCTACCTCACAAAGGACAGCAAGGAACTGTCGACCGCGGGAGCTGGGGTGGTGGCTCAGAACGGTCAGCCCAGTACGCTGGGAGGCTGAGGCAGGAGGGTCGCAATCCCAGCCCAACACAGGCATCTCAGGGACTCCGTAAGACCCTACCTCAAAATAAAATATTCGAGGGGGTGGGGAGCTGGGGACAAGATCAGGGCAGAGGCCTTGGTTTCTGTCACTAGTATCAACCCCAAAGGAAAACCCAAAATAAAACAACAAGACTAAATAAAGACAGAACCCCTTCCCCCAGGGACACGAGATACTGGGAGAGGAGGGAGGGAGGGCTGGGTGGGTGGTGGCTGGGCAGAGGACTGGGGGGTTGGAGGGGAGGCGTCTGGGTGGTGGTGGAGGACGGAGGGAGGGACAGATACGTGGCTGGGTGGGAGGCGTGGGGGGCAGCTGGTGGCAGGGGGGTGAGACAGAGGCCACCTTCTCAGGCAGGCACCAGCCACTGAGCTCATCTTTGGGGGAAACGCAGGTCTGAGCACCCACATGTGGTCACTGCTGGCTGGACCCCACAGGATCCCTGGGGAGCCGAGGGCAGGGGCACAGGGACGAGGGGACCCTCCAGGGTCTCGGGCGTCTTCTCCAAGAGTGGTTGGCAGTTGCCAGGAAGTCCGCAACTGTGAGAGAGAAGGTAGGTCAGACGAACCCTGACCAATTGTCCCCAGCAGCAGGAGAGGCAGGGGGCCTCAGGGGACACCCTGGCTTGCCACTGGGGCTGAGAACACGCCACCCTATCCGCTCAGAAGGGCGGCAGCCGAGGACCCCGCCTGGGGAGGAGGTTGTGTGTCCTCCAGACCCTCAGGGGCAGCACAGGATGAGGACAGACAACAGATACCTCCGGGGAGAGGGCGCTGGAGATGCCCGGGGCCTGACCAGGGGGCAGCTGTGCTGGGCATGCACTGGACAGAACACGGTGGCTGGCAGATCCGACCACACGGGCGCCCGACGCCTCCCTGCAGGGGCAGAAGGAGGACTTGGCTGTAAGGGCGAAGGTCTGTGATGCCAGCCACTGGATCCACACAGCCCAGAAAGCTGTGGGGGAGGGGCGCAGGTGGCCGAACACGCGGGCAGAGCCGTGTGCTGTCCGTGCAGAACTTATTTGTAGCTTCTATGGTTTGAAACTACCTCCAAATGTCACCAGCCGCGCACACTGAGCCCCACGCCCCAGCCCACACCAGCCTGAGTGCCTGAGCTGCTGGAGGCTCAGGTCCCTTCTGTGGCCCTTCCAGGAACCTGAGAGTGAGTGGGTCTGGGACAGCCCACCCCCCTGGCCATAAAAGCCGGAAAGTGGCAGCCCTAAGGACCCACCGCGGTGGCCCGCCCAGGGTGCGCACAGCGCATACCATTTGGCAGAGCCTTTGCTGGACGGGAACAAGTGCCCCCAGCTCAGAGGCCCTCGGGGGGTGGCACGTGCCCTCTGAACTGTGGCCGGCCTCTGCAGGGCTGCGCTCAGGAGGCCGTGTGATCACATGGTGTGGCCATCAAGTCCAGTGCCCAGCCACAGTGGACTCAGAATGGCCTAGCAGGCTATGAGACCCTGCTGCTGGGGACGTGGGGCAGGCCGTGGGCATGGCCTGGGGCCAGCATCTGTCCCTGCCCTCCTCTCCGTCCCCCACCCTCCCACCGTGTGCCAGCTCTGCTCCCTGCCTTCTTGAACTAAGCAGCTTTGCCGCCCCCCTCCCCCCCACAAACACACCTGGCTCCCGCCTTGCGGCGTGGGCTGAGTCCCCTGAGACCATGAGACTGGCCAGCCCCTTCTGTGTGTGAGTGTCCAGGGATGGGAGAGCTGGCCACACAGGCAGGTCCAACGTGCTGGGTGCGAGTTCTAAAGGGGTTTCCGAAACCGTGCTCCCTAGCCACTTGTGCAAGAATATGCCAGGGAGTTAGTTAATGCCGATTCCTGGGCAGCATCCCCAAGCTCCAGGGCCTGCGGGCTCTCACTGCCATGTGCTTCCCAGGGGTGCCAGCTGGGCCAAGCTGTGGGAAGGCGCTGGCGCATCTCCGTGGAGCTGCGCTGGCAGCAGGGAGCCCTGGGCAGAAGCTTGGCCTGCAGACGCAGAGCCACCCAGAAGGCCAGGCTGCTCACGTGAGCAACGCCAGCTTATCCCAGCCGGAGCACGCAGCTGACAGGCTGTGACCACCAGCAGAGCTCAGTTGTGGGGCGCGGGGGGCACAGGTGCCCCAGGCCCTTGGCATTCTCTGCAGAAGCTGGAGGTGGCTGGGGCTAGTGATCAGGGAGCCTGGATCCAGCTGAGAGTGCACGTGTCCCAGCTCGTGCAGGGCCCCGCAGAGGCACAGGGATTTGTGCTTTGTAAAACATTAAAAAGATTTAATTGTGGCAAAGCAGAATTAGAATCTCCTATCCTAATCTGCCCAGTGGTCCTAAGGGCACGTGTGTGCAGCTGCCCCCTCTGTTACCCCTGGTCCACCTCGGGAAACTGAGTCTGCCCCACCACACGGGGGCTGTCCCACACCTGCAGCCCTCTCCTGGCCCTGCCACCTGCCGCCTTCCCTGTCCCCCCCACGGCCCCCTCAGCGCCAAGCACCTTATGCCGGTGAACCTAACTCTGCCACCTGCCACCTTCCCTGTGTCCCCCACGGCCCCCTCAGCGCCAAGCACCTTATGCCGGTGAACCTAACTCTGCCAGCTGCCGAGCAGAAGGCGAATCCCATTGTGCTTGGCATTTCACGCGGCTTTCTTCGCCCGTGTAATGTCCTCCACACTCACCCACGCTGTGTCGCGCACCACAACCTCCTTCCTCTCCAGACCTGAAAGTCATCTACAGAGGACCACACCTGCTGTGGTCTCATGCTTTGGTGGCCCCCGTGGTGTGGGCCATGGAAGACAGCCCTGCACACACACACACACACACACACACATGCACACATAACATGCACGCACAAAACACACATGCTGACACATGTATTGTGCATACATATATGCACACACCCAGCTCACGCACATAACACACAGGTGGCATGATACATGCACGACACCTGTATCATGTGTGGTATGTGAACACATATCACACAAATGTAGTGCCCATAACACATGATCTGCACATAAAATGCATACATGCACACTGCATGTGTATGCATAAACATGTGATGTGAACACATGCGATGTGATGGCATACGTATGCACAGGGAGACACACACATGTGCACCTGCTGTGTCCCTTGACAGGCAGAGCTGTCACACTTCAGCAGAGGGGTCTCCAAGGTAAGCGGACCCTAGGCAAAGTCTGGAGCCCCGGCCTCCTGGCCCAGTTGCTGGGTGCTGGTGGGTGCTGTCCCTCACCTCTCTGTAGACACCAGCCAGGAGGCTCTGGGGCCCACCCAGCAGGGGCAGCTGTACAGGTGCACGCAGGGCCTGAGCCAGCACCAGGAGCCACATGGCATTCGTAGGCAGCAGCCTCACATCCTGGAGCCACAGGGTGGCCCTGGCAGACTGTTGGGAGCCCCTGCGGCTCAGCTGTCCTGGGCCTCTCCAACATTAGCCAGCACGATCCGAGCCCCGTGGTGAGGGGCCCGGGGCGAGGCCCCAAGAATCGGAGCAGACTGAGCAGGAGGCTCTAAGTGCGGCAGGTGGTCCTGAGGACAGGACAGTCCAGATGACCCCAGAGGCCCTGGGTGCGTGTGGAGGGGCCTGGCCGCCACAGCAGACGCTCGGACTCCCCCTGCCGTGGCTGGACCCCCCCCTCCCCAGCCCCATCTCACGGGACAGTGGGACAGTCAGGAACCATGGTTGCTGACCAGTCCGGCTGTGCAGACGGAGGCCTGGGCTGAACCGGGCCCCACCCAGAGTGACCATCTCTCCTGGGGGCCCTGCTGCAGCCACGCAGGCACCCAGGCCTCCTGGCACTCTGCTCCCTGAGAATGGAATAACTGCTCTGCCGCCTGAGTGCCCAAGCACGCAGTTTCCATGGATACCCCTCCTGCTGGCTTCAGAGCCCCAGGCACGGCTGCAGAGTCTGCACTGAGCCAGCCGGGTGGGGAGCACCCACCCCAGGCCTGCAGGCTCCTCTGCAAATGTCGGAGACTGGCCTCCAGAGGACACCGAGCAGAGCCCAGTCACTGCCCTGTGTGACACCCCAATCCACCACTGTCACTGCGACCTGCTGCCCACTTCGTCCTGGACACTGCTGTCCTGTCTCACTTCCGCCCTCTGGACAGCTTCCCTGGGCACCAAGCGTGCCACACACAGGGCATGTGGGCCCGAGCCCGTGCTGGCCCCACCCTCGTGCTCCCGAGCCACACAACCTGTGTGCGTGGCGCCTGCTGCCTGCTGCCTGCCAGGCACTTGTGAAGGAGCCACTGCAACCGCCGGCCAGTCCCGTCTGTCCTGCCCGGGCCGCGGCGGGCTTCACCCACTTGTCTGCCCACCAGCTGGTCCTTCCCAGTCCCCTTGCTGTGTAGGGGTCCCCGTGCTAAGAGCCCCTGACAGCATGGAGGGCACTGCGGAGGGTGACATGACCACTACTGCACCACATCGAGGACGGCCCAGGGCCACCCTCAGGGGTCCCGAGGAGCCCAGGAGGTGCTTGCCCGGCCAGGGTCCCAGAGGGCTTCCCGGAGGAGGTGCTTAGCCGACGGGGAAGGTGAGGAAGAGAGGGCCGTGTGGTCCCAGTGGGAAGGGTGTGCTGGCAGAGACCTGGCACGAGGGCACTGGAGTGGCTGGGCAGAAGGAGCCATTAGGGCCTGTAAGGACAAACACGTGTGAGGCCGGGGGTGGCAAAGCCCAGGGAAGAGGCACACTGGGAACGTCCCTGCCAGGGGCAGGAGGGCAGCTGCTGCGTGTCCAGACAGCCTGGTCTGGGCTTGGAGTAGCTGTCCTGGGGGTGACAGGCAGTCGGACCCCTGTCAGGGACCAGGCCTCCCCAGGGTGGTGAGACATCTGAGTCTCCTGGGGACATTTGAAATCCCTGTTTTCTCCATTGCCTACAGGGCGGGGATGGGAGGGTGGGGTGGCCGGGGCCCTGGGCACGCCACCCCCTCCGACACCAGCTGGCCTTGTACCCACACCCAACCAGGGCGTGCTTTCAATTTTCAAAGCAGTGTGTTTCACTGACCAAGAGGCCCCCCATCTCCTCCACGGTTCCCCCCGGCTCCAAGCGAGCTTAGGCCAAGCCCCAAGGCTTTGGAGCCTCAAATCCGGAAGTGTAGCTCCTGTGCTGCTGAGAGGAAGGAATTTGCTCCTTGAGGAATCTGTGTATTTTTTTTCCCTGCTGTAATTGAAACAATATCTGGAATGAGGCATCTAATTATCACTCTTTCCTAGAAATTGAACGACAGCACGTCCTGTCGATACAAACCTTTGTTCAAGTCAAATACAGTTTCCCAGGGCGATTCCTGTGAGCCGCACGCACCATACCAAGTATGGGGTTTTAAATAGTCGCTCTAAGTATAATCCCGAGCGGAGGGTATCTACTTTTTTTGTTCCAGTTCTAAAGTGCCTTTGTATTCCCGTGTTCCTGCAGAACAATGGCATATAATTCTCCACCTGAAGAAGATCTCACCTTATTAGAATTTGCGGAGGTGGGGCAGGGCCCTTAGCGACAGCAGCGACAGCCCACTCACTTGTCGCTGTGGGCGACTCCGTCCCGGGTAGGCTAGCAAATTCAGGTAAATCCCGGGAGTCAGGGTTCAGGCCCTTGCTGGGCCGCCACCATCTGCCCCCTCTCAGCCCACCCGGGCCTGACCCCATCGACACACTCCCCAAGAGAGCCCATACCCTGTTCCTTCATCTCTGCAGGCTCAAGGAGTATGGGTGTGACGAGCCCTGACTGTGGGACACTGACCCCACGCCGGAAACTGCTCACCGGTGACCTGCTGGTGGGTCACAACCACAAGCGACCCTTGTGAGGCGATTCTTCCTAACCCCCGGGAAATTCCGGTTGCCGCTGTAGGCAATCGAGAGTTATCCCCATACAGTCGCAGAAGCCCGAAGCCCGCAGTCATGATGTAGGCAGGGCTGGGATGCTCCAGATTCTCTCGGGGACCCTTCCTGCCTCTCCCAGTGCCTGTGCCCTAGGCGTCCTTGGTACGGTCGGGTCACTCCAGTCCCTGTTTTCATCTCCCAAAGGCCTCACTGTGTGAGCGTGACTTCCCTGGAATCAGGAGCCACTCAAATGCAGCACAACCCCACGGAGCCTGACCACATCTGCACAGACCCCATTACCATACAGAACCCCACTCGCAGGGCCAGCGGCCTGGACAGGATGCATGGGGGGGGGGGCAGGGACCTGGGGCACACAGTGCAGCCCATGACAACTGCACAGATTTCTCTTTTCTTGTATCTTAATTGGGCCCCACAAGTAAGCAATTAGGGCATTTCACAGAAGAATCAAAATGCCATCTGTCTGTCTGTCTGTGTCGCCTTCTCCCTGAGCAGAACTCGTGGGTGGGAAGACAGTGCCCCCTCAGATGACTGCTCCTTGGGGCCTCCCCAGCCCGGCCCGGCCTCCCTCCCGCCTCGCTGCTGCATGAGTGGCAGTTGTGGGTCCCCAGTCTAGCTGGCGGGGACTGACTCTGTCCCCCAGTGAATAACTGCCACTGTCTAAGCACACATTTGGTCGTCCCAGCCGGGGAGCTGTGTGCCTGGAAGCCAGCGGTTCGGGGCTGAAGATCTCACAGTGCGTAGAGCAGCCCAGAACAACAAAGAATTCTCCTGCTCCCCGAATACCGACAGGTCCAGAGGGAGAAGCCTTAGTTTACAGTGACGGGCTGCATCTCCCAATGTAGGGTCACCTGAAGTAGGCGCGGTCAAACACCGACCAAGGGCACGTTAACCTAAGACCTCTGGGCAACGTCTGGTAGCTGCCCCGGGACCGGAGGACCACGGTCTCCCCACCCACTGGGGGAGCCCACAGGGACACGGTGCTGGAGCAGCTACCCGGGGCCACATAAGGCAGCCTGCCTGGATGGCCACGGAGATGGTGGACACTTGGATCCCCCATGCCAGGCCTGTCCAGACTGCGCAGGAAACCTCTGCACCTGTACACTGACATACGACTGTTGCCCTAGTGTCCTCCCCTCTCGGGACAGATCTCTAGTCTAAATCAGTGATTCAGGCTGAGCTGGGTGTTTGCGTGAGGTTTCTGGGAAGAAAACACAGCTGATCTTGCTGAGTTGGGGCTCAAGAAGTCCAGGTGCCAACCCAAACACTCCGACCAGCGGGGGCAGTGTGGCCCAGCCCCTGCCTGCCGGAAGCGCTTGGGAATCGGGGCGAGTGGCAACATTCTTAGCTATTTTCCAAACATATGTAGGACTCTGGCATTTTTCAATATTAAAGAGCCCACAGCCAAACACAGCAGAAGAACCTCTCGCCTCCTTCTAGCTCTGAAGCACTTGCTGGCTACGGTCACATGCACACACGTGGGCACAAAACCACTTTCATTTCATGAGCATTCCTGGCAGGCTTGTTCCATGTGGGGACTGCACTGGTGGCAGTGCTCAGGATGGTGGCAGGGGCTCCTGGGAATGAGCTGATGCCACCTGTGTCTCACACACATGCAGGTGCCCACTGGCGTCCTAGTCCAAGCCTGGGCTTGCCACTGGGTGCCAGAGCAGGACGCAGGCTTGGCACCTGTAACCTGTGGCCATGACTGGGGACAGGATGTCTATCACTCAGTGCCCTCAGGAGCCCTCCACGCACTTGGTGCTCACGGAAGGACTGTGGCCTGGGTGGCTCAGTTCGGGGATGCCCTGGGCCTTGACTACTTTGAATGAGGTATGCAGTGAATCCCTCACCTCGGCGGGGCACTTGGACATGGTGGGCTATGGGGCAATGGTGGCTTCAGCACCGGGACCTGGGCAGCTCACTGGGGCTCCCAGGGAGACGCTTTTGGAAAGAGAAGCCCCTGGCCCAAGCCAGGGCCCCATGGAGGTGTCCACTGCAGGCGATGAGGCTTGGGGGCACAGTGACTCCAGGCTGCACCCCATCTACCTAATGCGTTTTGGGGTCCTGCCAGCATATTTGCCCCAAAGCCTCCGCTTTCCATCTATAGGGTAGGGACAGTCATCGCACCAGCTGGTGGGTTATGTACGTGGCAGGGCACCAGAATCCGACGCTTGCAAAGACCGCCAGCACCCTCACCGGCCCAAGGTTCCTTGGGGTCAGACGCAGGGAGCTAGGGCCTGGTCTGTGGGAGGTGGGCAGTGCAGCAGGGTCCTGGTTCCCTGGCTGGAGTGGGAGGCAGCACAAGGAGGGGGCACCTTGAGGCCCTTCTGCTCCAGGAAGCCCGTCCCATTGCCCCCAAACCAGCTGGGGTGCCTCCTAGGCTTCTGGGGCCATGCACCAGGCCGATTTATCTGTGACCTAGGTCCGGGAGGGGGCCTGGTAAAGGCAGGTGCCAGGACTGTGTGCTCAGTGCGGACACTTCTGGGGCCAACCGAGGGGGCGAGGCCAGGCCCCTCTGAAAGTGGCGGGCTCCTAGAACCCAGGTGTGCAAGCCCTCCCTGAATCCCACGCTTTTCACAGAAGATGGGTGTTACAGTTTGGATCCGGGAAGTCCCCCTGAAAAGCCTCATGTATCTGGATGCTGTGAATTTCCTGTGGACTCTGTGCACCTGGTTGGTAGGGGTGGACTGCATGTGGTGGAAGGCTACTGGTGTGTGGTGGATCCGGGGCATGTCGTAGATCATGGGTGCGTGACCTGGAAGAGGCAGGTCCCTGGGGCTTAATCCACAAGTGACAGAACACCGAGGCCGAGCACAGGAGGGCCCGATTGCCGGGCATGACCCAGAAGGGGTGGGCCGGCCCTGCCTTTCCTCGCTTGTGAAAAAGCTCTCCTCCGGCTACAGCTCCACCATGGGCTTCCACCACTGCCAGCTGCCATGTATGGACCGTGACCTTTTAAAACTGTAAGCTAAAATAAATCTTTCCTCCCTACGTTGTAAGACACTCTGTCACAGCAACGAGACAGTAACTAAGCAGAACAGGGAACCGCGCAGGACCAGCTCTGTGCAAGGTGCAGAACCTTCCACCCAGAGGGCTTAAGCACCAAAGCCACCTGGCACGCTTCTCAGCGGGAAGAAATCTAGCCAATGGTGGCTCGGGAATAAAGGTGTTGGGGACACAGTCACTCCCTCCTCTCCCTCTGAGCCCTCGTGGTCCCAGGACAGCTGCTGCAGCTCCTGGCCTGACATCCTCACACAGACACACGGAACAGGGCGGACAGCAGCGGGCCTTCTTGCCTACGTCCCCATCACCAGGGCTTCTGGTTGGTCAGCCGGGGTCCTGCAGCCCTCTGCAGTGACAGGCCCCATGCTGCGGGCTGCGCAGACCCCTCCAGGGAGTCTGCAGAGTGGCCGGTGGTGCTGGGAAGAAAAGTGGCCTCCTGATGTCATGTGGACTTCCCTGGGGAACTGAGCCAGACTGCGCCCACACCAGCAGTCTCCCTAGGCCAAAGCCGGTAGGGCCAGAGGGAGCTGAGGGCCCCTGGGGTCCCCCAACACCTCAGGGGCTCTACACAGACAGTGCTCTGTGCTGCCTGTGGACTGAGGAGCTGATGGGGTGAGGCCGGACCTCGGGGTGCTTCTGGAGGCCCTGGGAGGGGGGGGCTTGAACGCAGGCTCAGCTGGGGGCTGGGCAGCTGCAGGCTGGAGGGAGTGGCCGGGCAAGGCGGCAGGGTCTGTTAAGTCACTTACTAGGACCAAATACCCAACATCCACAATGCAAGGGAGGGAAGATTTATTCAGCTGACAGTTTCAGAAGGACTCACACAGTCCACTTGTGGGCAGCGGGCAGCAGTGGAAGCCCACGACGGAGGCTGGGGAGCGGCCCACCCCCGGCCGGCAGAGGCCCAGTGAGGCAGGTGCAGTCTGGGTCTGCAGCCTCGGCAGGGCTGGAGCTCTCTGGAAGAAGCTGTCACAACGCTTCCTCTCCCTTCCTTTGGTTACTTTAAGCTGCCAGTTGGGACCCGCACCCAGGGTGGGTACCCCTTCCTTAATCCCAAAATCCTGGCCCTGGGCAGCCCCCAATCTCAACGAATGGGCAGCCAAGCCCTACCGCCCAATAGCGCGTGGCTCCAGTTAGCCCACTACAGCCAATAGCTGAGGCTTTAGGGGGCACTCCAGACCCAACCCCCCGCAGGGGGGTGCCTGGGGCAGGGAGGCCAGGACAGCCAGGAAGAGAGGGGTGGTGGGTTACAGCTGCAACCCCCGCAGGCCGAGGCAGGTATACAGCTGGTGCTTAGTAAGACACCCAGCAGGACACGCATACAGCCAGTGCTCAACGTGCAGACCTGCTTCCATCCACCCCACTCCTCAGCAGCAATCCACGTGGACCGCGGGAGCCGGCCTCCCTCCCTCCCCAGGCCTCCTTCGCTGGCTCGGCCTCGGCTGATCGATAGCCTGGATCTCGGATCGGAGTGAGGGAAGCAAGCTTGCTCTTTTCTGCTTTGTCTTTAAAACGAAACCCCAATAACCAGTACGGCTCCTGAGCTCGGCTGGACGGAGAAAAGACGTTTCCTCGGGGATGAGACAGGAAAACTCCCGTGGAGGCAAGGGGTGTTCCCACCTGCACCCACCCAGGACGGGGGCACAGCAGACACAACAACCTCCCCAGGAGCTCACAGCCAAGTGTGCCCAGCTAACAGGGACCCTGGCACCCCGGGGCGGTGCCTCCATCCCCGACGGGGAGGCCACGACACATCCACTGGAGGGCGGCAAGGGGAACTTACAGAGGTCAAAGTCACATCCAGTGACTTCTAAACCCCATGAAGGTGGACAGGTGCCGCCGGTATGAGACGAGAAGTCCCGCGTGGGAGGCTGCCCGGTGGGGCTCCTCTGTCTCCTCCTGGGCCACCTGCGCCAGCACCCAGGGGGCAGCGGGGATGGATGAGGCTGGGGACAGCATGGGTCGGGGTTGTCTGAGGAGAGCACCTGCCTCTCTGCCACCGTGGGCAACACTGGGGAACAGCCACAGAACACCGTTAATGCTCCTAACCAAAGACATGGTCACTTTGATGCCAAGCCCAGGCAGCACACAGGAGGTCAGGCCAGGGCCGCGGCCCAGTGGGGCTTTCCCAGAGGAGGGACCTCATGCCCCCAGTCTAGGAGGAAGAGATCCCAGGAACAGATCTGGGGCAACCTGTCTCTGTGCCGTGACAATGGCAGGTATCAAGCCCAGAGGCCCACAGGAGGCTAGGCCCAGGGCTCTTAGGCGAGAGCCAGGCTACCGAAGCAGCTGGAGAGTGAAGTGGGGGTACAGACGGAGGAAGCAGGATTCACCTTCCCCTGGGAAGGGCTGCCTGCAGCAGGTGCAGCACACATACGTGTGCACGTGTGGAGCACTGGCACCCCAGAACCCACGAGTGCACTGCAGGAGTGGGCTGTGCTCGGAGGTGGATAGGGTGCCCAGAGTTGTGTGTGCAGAGGAATATACCATGTACACAGCTCATAATGCACGTCTGCGCACAAGCAAAGGTTTTACACATCGTGTGCACAATTACATGCACATGTGCGTGCATACATGTAGGTGTGCAAGCACAGGATGTGCATGGATCTGAGTGTGTGGGGCATACATGTGGGCATGTATATTCATACCTGCAGGCCCAGATATGTGCATGTGCGCATAGTGTACTCCTGTGTAGAAGTGTGTGTGTGGGTATGCAGGTGCCTATGCACGTGAAGCGTGTGTGTGTGTGTACACAGTTATGTGTGCAGTGAAGTGGTTCAAGGAGACACACTTGACTGGCCCACGCTGAGGCTGCTTGTGGAGCGTGGTGTGCCACGTACCCCGTGGCATGGGGATGCCATCTCCTTCCCTCGCGGGGGAAGCTCGTGACCTGGCACAGCAGCTGGGGCCCAGGACCCACGGCTCGCGGCTGCACGGCTCTGGCTGGTCCCCTCTGCGCCGCCCCCGCAGCCGCGCCCCCATCCAGCTCCAGTCTCCTCGGAGTGCCTCCTTGAAGTGCGCCCCCGCGCCCTCCTCCCGCCCCACAAGTGTGCACAGACACGCCCACCACCGCTTCCCGGCCGCCAACTCCTGGCTGCACATCACCATCCGCCCCGCCTGGGCCCAGCGTGGCCTGGACGCCCGCCGCTCGCAGAACAGGTGTCCTGAGCACGTGCCACTTGCTCGTGGCAGGGGATCGGGAGGAGCCGGCAGCTTCATTCCACGTCTGGGTAGGAGGCTCCTCTAGCTCTGGCTCCACTGCAAAGGCCCAAGGTCCTTGGGGCCTGGGCACCAGAGAGGGCTGCGGGCTGTGCAGCCCCAGCTCCCAGAGCCCGGAGGACTGGGCCATGGTGAGGCACCTCCACCTACAGCTCCTGGCTCCAGGCCCCGGGCCGAGTCCCTGTGCCAAGAGGGAGAACAGGAGTACTGCCACAACCTGCTGCCAGCTGTTCCCCTGCCCCCACGCCTGGACCCCAGGCCAACCCTCCAGGTGCCCTCTACCTGCCTGGAGACCTGCCCCCAGGCACTGGGAAGTCACGCTGAC
Organism: Ctenodactylus gundi; assembly: GCA_004027205.1. Taxonomy (NCBI): domain Eukaryota; kingdom Metazoa; phylum Chordata; class Mammalia; order Rodentia; family Ctenodactylidae; genus Ctenodactylus; species Ctenodactylus gundi. Next base: position 33,211 of record PVKB01002596.1, on the reverse strand, counting down.
TCCAGGCCCAGATGCTCTGCCCCTTTCCTCCAAACGAGCCATTGCCCTTGCGCACAGGAGGCTGAGGGGGCGCAGGGTCCTGCGCAAACTCTCCCGCACCCTCAGGCACCCCTGAATGCTGACGAGTACCTTCTGACCTGGGAGCCCCAGATGGCACACCAACACTGGCATCTGGCCAAGGCCATTGCCTTTTCTGACTCCTCACGCCTCCAGGCAAAGCTCAGCCGCCTGAAAAGTGCCTGTCCCCTCCTGCTAGCTCCTCCCCCTGCTTCAGAGGCCACAGCGTCACCTCCCTAAGAAGTCTGCCTACCAGGCTGCGGGGAGCCCCGAGCACCCATGTCAGACAGTGAGAGCCCAAGGCCCGGTGCCAGGCCTGCCCTAACATGAGGCTCCAGGGGGTGAACTGTGGGGTCTTCCACACAAAATCCACCCTCAGGTCCCCTGGCCAGGGGCCTTGGCAGGCCTCCCGGACTGGAAGGGCCTTTCATAGCGACGATGGCTCTTCCCTATCCCCTCACACAACAGCGAGGGCACTGCGCCCTCTCAGTGGGCACAGCCAGCACTGGCAGAGGATGCCTTGTCCCCGGTCACCCCGTTCTGCAGGCTCATCATCCCACCATCAGGAATACCTGCTTTCTGCCCGGCCCTGGCTGGGCACCGAAGGAAGAGGCCAGGAAGAAGTCCACAGTGACAGCAGCTGACATGGCTGTAATCCCTGAAAGGCTGCCCAGGCCACGGACTGTGGCAGCCACTTTCAGTAGCTCAGAGAAGCCACCTCCAGGCCACGCACACTTCCAGGCATCACTGGGGAAGTGGGGGTGGGACCTCTTCGAGCAAGACACCGCCCCCCCCCCCACACACACACGGTGGCCACACGGGACAATGCTCCGGTGCCAGGCGCCACTCTCTGGGTCTGACCGTACAGGGAAGGCCCCTGGCCAGAGGGGGCACCTTCCTGGAATGAGGGGAGAAGGATCGGCCTGGGAACTCCAGCTGGAGTCCTCTTGGGCCACCTCCTTTCTGGAGGTCTGCCCCCCTTCCCATCCTCCTGCAGACCTCCGGCCCAGGCGGTGCGGGAACGCGCGGGGCGAGGGGCCTGCTCCCCTGAGCCCCCTTGGAGGCCACCATCACAGGCACAGGTCTGGTTTCTTCGGGGGCGGTGCCCGTGCCGTCCCTTGGCCTTTAGACGCAGGGTCACACAGCGGAAGAAGGACACTTCAATTGCCACCGCGGGCGCAGAGCTTGGGAGCGCGCCAGGGGCTGCCACAGGCTCCTTACGATTCGCGCTCCCGCAGCGCGCGGGGAGGTGCAGGAGGGACCCGGGGCTCCGCGGAGGAGCCGAGACCCCCTCGCCCCACGGGCTCGAGCCGCTCCGCGGCGCCGCCGCGTCCCGCGCGCCAGGCCTGACCCCGAGCCCGCGCGAGCCGTGCGCCGGGTGCGCGCCCGCAGCCGGGGGCGGCGGTAGAGCCTCCGGTCCAGGACTCGCCGCCCCGCAGGCCGCCGCCGCCGCCCTGGAGGGGGCGCCCTCGCCGAGCGCGCGCCCCGCGCCGCCGCCCCGACTCCTCCCCGGCGCCGCGCCGGCAGGTTGGCCAGGGCGGCCGCGGGCTCCGGCGGCCAGGCCTGCCCGGGGCCCCGCCCCGCGCGCCCTCCCCTGCGCGACTCGACCCGAGTTGGGAGCCGGGCCCGGGCGGCCGCACTCGAGCCGGGCGCGCGGCGGAGAAGGCGGCGAAGGCGGCGGAGAAGGCGGAGAAGGCGGCGCAGCACTGGCGAGCCCGGCGGGCGAGGCGGCGCCCGCACGGCCGAGCGCGAACCGCGGGGGGCGCCCGCCTCCCGGAGGACCCGCCGCGCGGCCGGGAAAGTAAAGTTGGCGCCGGAGGCGGCGTGCGGGCGCGGGGGCCCGGAGGGGCGGCCCTAGCCGGCCGGATGGGAGGCGGCGCGCCCGGGCCGCCGCCGCCGCCTGCAGCCTGCGCCCCGGCCGGGCTCGAGGACCGCGGGGCCGCCGTGGGCTCGCGGCCGGGGCGCCGCCCGTGAGCGGGGCCGCGCGGGGGCCCCGGGACCTGCCCCCTCGCCCGCCACCGCGGCGCCGCTTCTCCGGGAGCCGCCGCTCCGCACGCGAGCGCCGCGGCCGCAGGGATCCCGGCAGCCCCGCGGCCCGGCCAGCGCGCTCGGAGCCGGCGGCGGCGGCGATGCGGGCGCCAGCCCGGGCCGGGGCGCACCCGGCTCCCGGCGGGACCTCGTAGCCGGCGGGAGGACCATGGCGTCCCCGGCGCTGGCGGCGGCGCTGGCGGTGGCGGCGGCGGCCGAGGGCCCCAACGCGAGCGGCGCCGGCGGCGGGGGCGCCAACGCCTCGGGCGCCGCGGGGGGCCCGCCGCCCGGCCAGTACTCGGCGGGCGCCGCGGCGGGGCTGGCGGCCCTGGTGGGCTTCCTCATCGTGTTCACCGTGGTGGGCAACGTGCTGGTGGTCATCGCCGTGCTGACCAGCCGGGCGCTGCGCGCGCCGCAGAACCTCTTCCTGGTGTCGCTGGCCTCGGCCGACATCCTGGTGGCCACGCTGGTCATGCCCTTCTCGCTGGCCAACGAGCTCATGGCCTACTGGTACTTCGGGCAGGTGTGGTGCGGCGTGTACCTGGCGCTCGACGTGCTCTTCTGCACCTCGTCCATCGTGCACCTGTGCGCCATCAGCCTGGACCGCTACTGGTCGGTGACGCGGGCCGTCGAGTACAACCTGAAGCGCACGCCGCGCCGCGTCAAGGGCGCCATCGTGGCCGTGTGGCTCGTCTCGGCCGTCATCTCCTTCCCCCCGCTCGTGTCCTTCTACCGCCAGCCCTTCGGCGCCGCCTACCCGCAGTGCGGCCTCAACGACGAGACCTGGTACATCCTGTCGTCCTGCGTGGGCTCCTTCTTCGCGCCCTGCCTCATCATGGGCCTGGTCTACGCGCGCATCTACCGCGTGGCCAAGCTGCGCACGCGCACGCTCAGCGAGAAGCGCGCGCCCGCGGGCCCCGACGGCGGGTCCCCGACCACGGAGAACGGGCTGGGCGCGGCGGGCGAGAACGGGCTCTGCGCCGCCCCGGGGCCCGGCGCGGAGGGCGGCGCGGCCGAGCGGAGGCGGCGGCGCGGCGCGGTGCGGCGCGGCGGGCGGCGGCGCGCCGGCGACGCGGGCGAGGCGGCCGCCCGGCCGCCCGGCCCCGGCGCGCGCCTGTCCCGCGCCAGCTCGCGCTCCGTCGAGCTCTTCCTGTCGCGCCGGCGGCGGGCCCGCGGCAGCGTGTGTCGCCACAAGGCGGCCCAGGCGCGGGAGAAGCGCTTCACGTTCGTGCTGGCGGTGGTCATGGGCGTGTTCGTGCTGTGCTGGTTCCCCTTCTTCTTCAGCTACAGCCTGTACGGCATCTGCCGCGACGCCTGCCGGCTGCCCGAGCCGCTCTTCAAGTTCTTCTTCTGGATCGGCTACTGCAACAGCTCGCTCAACCCGGTCATCTACACGGTCTTCAACGAGGACTTCCGGCGCTCCTTCCAGCTGCTCCTCTTCCCACGGCGGCGGAGGGGCTTCCGGCAGTGACCCGGGAACACGGGGAGAACTTGAGGGACACGGGCCCCACGGGGCGCTGGGGAGGGTGCCCCAGGCTCAGGATGGGACCCCCGGGGAGTGGGGAGCGGAGAGAGGGGGACCCCTTTGCCTCTCCGCTCAGCAAGGGTTGCTTGTGGGACTAGGGGGCTGGATCCAGCTCCTGGGGGCCCCACAAAGTGGGGCTGGGAGGGCAGGGTGTTGGAGAGAGAGCGGGAGACAGGCCCAGGGAGTGGGGAGGAGACAGGGCGACCCCTTTGCCTCTCCACTCAGCAAGGGGCTGTTTCTGGGCCTGCAGAACTAGACCTGGCTCCTGGGGGCTCGGCAGGGTGTGGCTGGGAAGTCAGATCAGTGCGGAAAGGGGCCTCCCCCCACAGAAACACACGGCCTGAGTCCCCACTGAACAAGGGCTGACTTCCCCAGGACTTGGGGCAGCGGTCGAGGGAGAGTGGCGGAGGCACTGACAGTCTTTGATTACTGAAAGTATTTAAGTGATTGCCAAAAATGACAGCCAAACAACCAAACTGTTTTCTAAATAAACCTTTGTAACCTAAGCGTTGGGCACAGCCATGGGTCCTTAGATCTGGGGGGACAGCCTGCAAGCTCCTGCCCAGCCTTTCTGTGCCCTGCCCTCACCCCAGGAACAGAGGAGCGAGCCGGGGGCCTCCAGGTTCCAGTCCCACCACCCACTGCGACTAGGAGGTTTCTTTTTATTTTTCTTTAAAGCTCAATGCTGGAAACTGGGCGTGGTGTTGGACGCCTGAAATCACAGCACTCAGGAGGCTGAGACAGGTAGATTGCTGTTAGTTCGAGGCCAGCCTGGGCTCCATAGGGAGGACAGGCCCAGCCTGGACTACAGAGCAAGACCCTGTCTCAAAAAAATAAAATAAAAAATAAAAAGCTCAAGCTGTATGTATGCAAAATATATAACTCAGGAATCCTGCGCTGTGAGTGGCCAAGATGCGCAGGAATCTGGAGCTGCCCGGTCGGGCCCATATTGGGGTGCGGGGTCCCATTCTTCCCATCACCTGCCACTGTGGGGAGAAGCAGGGGCTCCGGATGCAAGCCTCCCTCTCTGGGGGGGTCTCCCTCTGGGCTTGCCTCTGAGGCAAGTTGTGTGGAGAGACCCCCCCCACCCCCTGCCACGGATGACGTGGGGTGTGGGGTCCGGGAAGCCTGCAGCTGTGACTACAAGCTGGGGCAGTGCCTGCCGGGAGTGAACAGCACCGTTAGACGTGGGGCCCCTGAGCTGTGAGGGTAGGGGCAGGCTGTGGCTGGGGAGGCGGCTGAGCCCCCACGTACCCCTCCTGTGGCCCCTTGCCCCGTCCTCACCCTCCAGCAGGGCGCCTGGGAGAAGGAAGCCTGGGAGGGTAAGGAGGGGCCACTTCTGTCCAGGACCTCAGTGGCTCCTCTGCCTGGGGTGGCTGGGGTGCGGGGCTGGAAGCAGGAGCCGGGCAGAGCCAGGGAGGGGAGGACCCCCTAACTTATGCTGCGGCTCTGAGGGTGCCTGCTTCCTTCCCTCCCGGCCTGCCTCTCTCCAAGGCCCCTCACAGGTGTGGCCCTGGCTTGTCATGATTAGGTGCCAGCCCTTGGTCCTGCCTTTATCCCTAAGCTCCTGTCCCCCAAGTCAGGCACCAGGACGGTTGCTTTCTGTTCTGACTGGCCATAGCTGTCCTTCGAACACACCACTTGACTGTATCATCTGGTTACGGGACCGGGGAGGAGTCACCCCAGACTGCCCACAGCAGCGCCCCTGGTGACATTTGTGCCTGCTGGGGCCCAGGCTCAGACGCAGACAGGGAAACAGCCCTGGGCCACTAGGGAAGGCCGCTGGAGATGGCCGGCCAGGGTGGGCTAGGTCCTCCCTGAGCACCCAGCGGGGCCTCTGTACAACAAAGCCCGGCTTCCCGGGACTCTCGGCCCACCCGGGAGATGGGCTTGTGGAGAGCTGCCAGCGGAGCCCCAAACCCTTGGGGTGACCATGCCTGACACTGTGTGGAGACGAATGGGTCGCCTCCATCCTTGTAGAAAAGAACCCAGGGCCCAGAGTTCACACTTCCCAGTCTGCGTCTTGGCAGGTTTGTAGGGACCCCAGAATTGCCGCTGAGGTGGGCTGGCTGCCCTCTCCCCCAGCCCACCGGGGTGCCCTGGCCTTGGGAGGAGGCGGTTCTAGAGCCCGTGGGTGTTGTCACACATCTCATGAGGTCGGAGGGGTGATTGACCTTGCCTGAGATCACACAGCTGGTGACAAGACCCAGAGAGGGCTCCGGCCTCCTGTCTCCACTGTCCTTCACCCGCCGGGCCCCTCTGCCTCTCTGGGGGCTACAGGGACCAGGCCAAGTCCCATAGCTGAGGAGGGAGCCAGGGCCAGGAAGGTGCAGGCTACCTCTGGAGTAGAGGGCACACCGTGGTGGGGCCGGAGCCCTGGGCCAGCGAGGGAGGCGAGGGGTCGGTGCCAGGCTGCAGGCCGCACAGCAGCCCTCGGCTCAGGGCTGTCCGTGGGGTGGCCGCAGGAGGGGCTCGGGTTCATCCTGCTGATTTCTCTTGTTGCCCTGGGCCAGAGCCCACCTGTCCCTTAGCGGCTGTGTGTGTGGTCAGCATCTGGTCACCCGGGAGCCGCTCGGTGAGCTGGGTGGGGCTGGGGGGGGGTCCCCTGAGGCCATGCTGGGGCAAAACCCGTTCTGTGCACCCTCGGGAGTGTCGTAGACCTGCCTTGCGTTTGCCCATGGTCCCAAAGCAGCTTCTGCCTGGCCATGCAGGGGTGGCTGAGCCCCGTCCCCTCCCCGGGATGGCAGCCCCAGGGGCATTCCAGCAGGGTTAACTGATAGAAACCTGGCCCTGCTGCCTGCCACAGGGAGGGACACAAGCTTGTCACCCTGCTGGGTCGCGGGATGTCCCCTGGACGATGTGGGTACACCATGGCCCTGGGGTGCTGTGACCTCAGCTGCTCTTGCGTATGGGCCCAATAGAACCTCCTAACATGTGACTTCTCTGTGTGTGGAGAAGGGGCCCTGTGCTCTGTCCCATCCTGCTGTCCAGCAGGACTGCCCACTGACATGGTGGCCTTGCTGTTACGGACCCGGGGAAGGCCTGTCCCTCCCTCTTCAAATCTGCTTTGCCAAGCACAGTTCCTTCCTGTGACTGAAGAAGCTGAGACCCCGAGTGGCTGTGTGGCCTGGAACCCTCCAGTGTGTGCACAGACGGGCCCGGGTCTAGGAGCCCCCGTCCCGATGGTGGTTGGCACAGGGCATGTCTTTGGGCCTTGAGGGGAAAGAAACAAACAAACAAAAACCCTTTAGCTAAGTTTGGTGGCACAGATGCGTAATTTCAGCACAACAGGAGGCTGAGGCAGGAAGATTATAAAGTTAAGGCCAGTGTGGGCCTCTTAGGGACCAAGTGAGACCCTGTCCCAGAATCAAAACTAAGAAAGGATTGGGAAAGGCCCAAAGGCTCAAACCAAAGAGAGAGAGAGAGAGAGAGAGAGAGAGAGAGAGAGAGAGAGAGAGAGAGAGAGAGAGAGAGAAGGAAAGAAAAAGACCTTTGCACCTCTGGTTCCTCAGAAGGAGCCTGCCGTGGGCCTCGCCCTGGGCCTGAGGAGCGTGTGGGTAGGGTGGCATGTCCCCACAGGCGGTGGGGCAGGGTCTGCCTCAGGTGGGATGATGGCTCCAACACTGGGCCCTTCGGATCCCCATGCCTGGCCCCCACTGTGCCTTCTGGGCATAGCTGCTACAGGGTCGTGTGCCAGTTCTTGGTTTGTAGGGTGAGGGGAGAGGGGACGGTGCCAGTGTCTCCCTCTGGCTGTCACGGAACACGGGGACGTTCCCCAGAGCAGGCAGAAGGCCTCTCCTTCGAGCTGCAGCAGCTCCGGCTGGCGCTGCCAGGGAGCCGGCTGCGGGCGGAAGCCTACACCCCGCGGCAGAACTGGCAGCGGCGGTATGTTTATGTCACGCCTGTCGCAGGCTCGACTATTCCAGCTCCACGTCGGATGAGAACCCGTGGTGCTGTGGGCCTGTCCCCAGTCTGGTGGGGCCGCGGGCCCTTCTGTCAGCCCACAGTGGCCCCGTGTGGAGGGTGGAGGGGTGGCCTGTTACCTGGCCTCCCGAATTTTAGAGATGACCTGGAGGAGAGTCTGTGGGTGCGAGGAGGAGGCTGCCGTGGGCAGGAGAGTCCTGGAGCTGAGGAACACAGGGGCAAGCAGGGGCTCAAGTCCCCACGCCCTGGCACAGGTTTCCCCTGGAGGCTGCGTGTGTCTGTGTGGGCTGGCTGTGGGTGGCCAGGGGACCGAGGTCACCCTGCACACACACCCACTCCTGAGGGCCAGAGCTCCCTGCCCGCAGGGCTGCAGAGTGGGGTGACGGGGTGGCTCTAGATGTGCCTAGAGAAACCCCCTTGGCCCCTCAGCCCCTTCCCTCTGAGAGCCAGGCCACCCTGTCCCTACTGGGTGCCAAGGGTCGGGACCCTCCTGCAGGGCACAGGGCCATGCTCTGAAGTCTGCCTGGGAAGCCAAGTCAACTGCAGACTCCAGGCCAAAACAAAGCCCTGGGGACCAGGAACATACTTCTTTCCTGCCAAGAGGACTTGTGGCTGCTCCCATTAAAAGCCACGGGACAATCAGATCATTATGGCTAAGATAAGGGCTCAACCATGGGGTGTGGGGGCGCGGGGAGCTGGCTAAAGGCGCCCTGCCCCAAGGTCTGAACACAAAACATGCCCAGAGCTACCTGGAAGCCACGGAGAAAAATGCATCCCACCGTCTTGTGGCTAGTTAGAGAGCAAGCCAGAGGCCAGGGCTTCCAGGGCTGGTGGCGGGGGACGCTGATCCCGCGGGTGGATTCCCAACTCTGAAGCCTCTGCCCGCCTCCCCAGGGCGTTCATGTCCAGTCCTGGAGGTGCAGAGAGTAGCCGACCCCAGTCCCCAGGTCCGGCCCACACCAACAGTCCGGCATTATCCCAGGCACACCCCCACGTGGCCCAGAGTGCCCAGTGTCTGAGACTGTGGCCTCCAACCCTGTGCCAAAGCAAGCCTCGGGACACAAAGCTGGCCTGGCTGCAGGACCCCTGCCAACACTCCCTGGCTGGCTCCCATGGCCCAGAACAAAGCTACTCTCCCAGGAGGGCTTTCCCCCTGCTCTACACACCCCCCCCAACCCCACCTGGAGCTCCACCACACACACACACACACACACACACACACACCGCCTGCCCCACACCTGTCCCATGTGTGCCTGCCCTCCTGCCTGTCCTGGCCCCTGGAGCCTCTGGCCCAGGTCCCAGCGGCAAGACGCAGGCTGGGCTGGGCTCTGTCTCTCTGCCCAGAGTGAGAGGCCTGGGCTGGGGACACAGCTGTCTTGGCCCCCCACAGACTCCAGGGTGACAGGCGCGAGACTGTCAGGAGAGGCTGGCACTGGAGACCGCTAGCCGTAGCTGCTGGGTGAAGGCGGGCGGTTTCTCCCCAACCAGGTCGACTCCTCGGTCCTCCATGTGGCCTGAAGGGCAGCAGGTGCGTCCCAGAATTCCAGGGAGACCATCCCGGGGGTTGGGGGGGGGGGTGGTAGGAGCCCTTCCTCACCTCACAGAGAGGCCAGACAGGACAGCACACAGGGCGTGGTGGATCCCGGTGGCCGGCATGTGCAGGGCACCTCTGTGCCTGGCTGCCAGCCTCTCAACCCTGCCAGACAGGGATGGGTGTGCCCGTCTTGCAGATGGGAAACTGAGTGTCAGGAACGCCATCTTGGGGCCAGGCGCTGGGCTACGCGCGTAACCCCTGTCCCCGCGACCCGTGGTGTGTTGTGAGCCTCAATTTTTAGAAGCCGCGCCAGAGCCTCCATGGGATCGGAGTCTTTCTCTCTTCCGGTACTGGGGATCGAACCCAGGGCCTCTGCACTGAGCCCATCCCCAGCCCTTATTTTGCTGAGTCTATATTCTAAGACGCAGTTTCACTGAATTGTTTGGGTGGGACTCGCCGGTGATCCTCCTGCCTCAGGTTCCTGGAGTGCTGGACTTACAGGCTTGTGCCATTTGCCACACAGCGTCCGGCCCCGTGCCTCCTCGGTGGCTTTTCTGTTGCGGCGACACTAAGATTAAATAACACGCCCACGGGCTCACACGGGATAGCGATTTCCCCGTCCCTCCAGGGGCTTCCTCGTCTGTGTCCTCGGGAAGGCAGCCCCGTCCCTGTCCCTGCTCCCTGTCACGGGACCGAGGCTGCGCTCCGCTTGACACTGGTGGGCGACGAGGCAGCGTCTCCACCGCCCCACCCCGGATATAAAATGCCGAAATGTTTGTGGGAAGAATGATCCAGTTACTGGCCCCCCACAGGGAGCTGCCACTGCGAATCGAATTCCGAGCCAAGCCCCTCCTCTCTTAATTGGTTCAAATGAAGCTGTTATTCAGAATTGATTGTTGTTTTCGCTTCCGTGAGGATTTAAGCAGGAGGCAAGGCACCGAAGCGGTTGGGACGCGGTGGGGAATCGGTCTCTCGACAATCACGCGCCTGCGGCCCCAGTCAAACAGCGGGCGAGGGCGGCACATGGCTGGCCCCACGGGAACGGCTTCCGCGCCTCGGTTCTCCAGGCCAGAGCGGCCAGCGGGCAGGGCAGTGTCCACGGAGCATGCACGCTGTCCTCCCTCCGCCTGCCCACGGGGTCCTCCAGCAATGCGGATGCCTCTGCGTCCCGGGAGGACACACCATTACAGCCAAAGCATCCAGAGAGCATGTGGGGAAACTGAGGCTTGCTGAGGCCACTGGTCTACTCAGAGGCAAAACTGGGGTCCCCAGGCTCACCTCCTCTCAGCCATCCCCTGTTGGCTGCTGCCCATGGCAGGCCACAGCGGGAGGAAGGAAGGCGCTGGTCCAAGTCCCAGCCACCTGGATGGTCTCAACCCCAGCGGGGCTCATTCCCCACCTTCCATACCCCGGTGACAGGGAGCCCAGTCGGTACATGTGCGGCCCACCCCGGGGTTGCCCATTTTAGCGTGATGAGACCCGTCCCCCAAACGTCCCTGCAGGTCCCAGGTAAACTGCTGTGGGTGCCCCAGGGCCAGCAGCAGAACCGGCCTGCGGTCGGCGCACCCTCTCCGCGCCTGTCCACCTGCTCCTGTGCTTGGGTCCAGCACTGGCCTGGGGCATAGGACCAGGGCCCACGGGCTGACGGGGCTCACAGGGCTGTCCTCAGCCATGTCACCAGGGCACACGCCGCCAGGCAGGAGACCTGGGAGAGCCGACCCGCTGTCAGAGCCCTTGGGAAGCTGACCACTAGGGAGGGGGACGGTGATCAGAAGGGCCTCCTGAGGGACAATGGCGGCCACCTGGACTAGGACATGAGTCACAGGAGTCTTAGGGACGGGCACAGGGCCCCGAGCTACAGGGCCATGCTCCCGGGAGGCCGGCTCTGAGCCCTGTGTCCGGCTCCAGGACACATGGAGCCGGGAGGGGAGGTGCTGAACCTGACTCTACCACCACCTGCCAGATGACTTGGCAGCCTTCTCTGAGCCTCAGTTTCCCGTCTGTGAAATGGGCGCAGGGCTCGGTGCAGGGAAGGCGGCCAGGCCAGTGGGGTCTCCTTCCTGTTCTCTATGATGAGGGATTGTCCCTTAGTCCTTGTACCCATGGTCCCAGCACTGGCCGTGACCACCCTGAGATTAAAGTGCCAGCCAGGCCCACAGGGCACGCAGTGGGGTAGCCCTGTGTCATGTGGCCTCATCTCCCAGCTCCGGGGCAGGACGGGCGTCACTGTACCAGCTCCAGGGCAGGACCAGGGTCACTGTACCAGCCTCAGGGCTGCAACGTTAGCTTGGAAGGTGGTTCTTGGGTGAGATAAGCACCCTGACACCCAGGAATCCATCTTGGCGGCAGCAGGCCCTGGCCAGGGATGGAGACATACTCTGAGGTTGGAGACATGGGTGTGTGGGGTAGATGAGGTCCTATCCCAAGGGGACCTGTGCCAGTGACCAGCCAGTGGGGATGCCTGGCACCAACATGCCCCACCCTTGGTGGGGAGGACCCCTGCTCTGGTCCCAAGGAGAGACCCCACCAAGAGCACTTTGCCCTAGGAGCCGTGGCAATCCAGAGCGGGAGCTGATTCCAGCTCTCTCTCTCTCTCTCTCTCTCTCTCTCTCTCTCTCTCTCTCTCTCTCTCTCTTCTTACTTGTGGTCCCTGGAATCAAACCCCAAGGCTTTCACACTGAGTGACATCCCCAGCCCTTTTATATTTTTGATTTTGAGACAAGTTCTTACTATGTTCCTAAGTGGCCCAGGCTGGGCTTGAACTTGCGAACCTCCTTCCTCGCCTCCTGGGCACCTCCCCTTGCTGCCTCTGGGGACACAGCTTGCCAAGTGTGACACTGTGGTAGAGGTGTCTTTCTGGGGTTGCTCCCACACTCCCAGAGCCTCGCAGAGCCCAGAGCAAGGCTTCAGGAGACTGCCCTCTCCTTTGCCAGGGAGCCTCCAGGAGGCCTGGCAGCCAGTGCTTGGCAGCCTGTGGCATCTGCCCTTTAAAGAGCAGCACCTAGCACCCAAGGCCCTGCCATGGAGCAGAGGACATCAAGTTCAGGGGCCAGGGGCAGGGTCAGCGTCATGCAAAATCAGAGTGCAAGCCGGGCCCAGGGCCACAGGCACAGGCCTGTCATCCCAGCACCTGACAGGCTCAAGTGGGGGGATCACAGGACTTGGCAAGACCCTGTCTAGAAACCAAAATGAAAAAATGGGCTAGAGATATTACTCAGTGTGAAGGGTCTGGGCTCGGCCTCTGGTGCCTACCACACACGCCCATGTGCGCGCGCACACACACACACACACACACACACACACGCTCTCACACCCCACATACACACACATAGCACATATCTGGTACCGGGTGAGCAGAGACATCAGATAGGCCCTGGCCATATGACCTTCACAGCCTCATGGTAGGGACAGGCAAAAGCCACAAAGGCACTTGGACTGAGACCGGGTGACCTGGCTTGGGGTGGGGCCAGCAGAGCCAGGGTCAGGTGAGTGGCCACGCCTGCAGGGGCTCTCAGCGGTGGGGCCTTCTCTCCCTGGCCCCTGGGTCCTCACACAGTGGCTCCCCCACATGTACGTGTCCTGACCCTCCTTCGTTTTTAATCTTGCGGTTCTGGGGGTTGAACCAGGCCCCTCACCCAGGGCTACGTCCCCTGGGCTGGACTCGAGTTTGCCATTGTCCTGGTTTGCCCCCACAGGGCTGGCACAACAGGCCCACCCCAGATGCCCAATGCTGATCCCCGTTTCTTGGGAGGACACCAGTCCGACCGAGTTAGGGTCACCCTCATGCCCTCACTTAACCTCAGTGACAGACACCATCGTAATCTGAGGCCTGCGGTCAGAACTTTCAGGCACAGGTGAGGGAGGGGCACGTCCAGTCCATTTCACCACCCCTGTCCCTTCCCATCAGGCATGGCTGTGTACATGGGCACGGTCCTTTGATCTCCTGCCTCGGTTTTCCTGGCTGTGCCCTGAAGAATGTACTTGTGTCTACGGGAAATGAGTCGGGCATCTGAAGCCACTCGTCGCCCTGGCTGCAAGGGGTTCATGAGACAGCTCACCAGGGTGCAGAACCAAGTGGGTTACCCACAACACACTGCTGGCGAGCCCATCCCTGCTCCTCAGAAGGCCACGCCCTCAGAGGTCCTGTGCTGGGTGTCTGCATGGGAAAGTGGCTTTCCACCGCCCCACTGCAGCAGGCCTGGCTGGGGTGGCTGGACTGAGGGAGGACAGGGCAAGCAGGGTAGGCGCGTTCTCGGAGCTGCGTGGCTCTTACACCTGACGGCTGTCCCTTGAGGGCAGGCTTTGCGGCTGGCCACCCTCGTGACCTGCTGGTGCGTTTGGGGTATTCTTGGGGTCAGGAAAGCCTTACGCATAGGAGCAAACAGCTGGCGATAGCCCAGGAGTCCATTGATTGGGAGCAAATCAAAACCAGTGCAGGAACGCCACGGGCCGTTCCCCAGCAGTGGGGGACGGAGCAGCAGGTGCCTGGTGCGCGGGTGAGGGAGCCAGGTTTGGGCCGCGCGCTTGCTGACTCCGCTCACGGGACCTTTTGCTTGGGAGGCGTCTTTCCCGAGCCACTTGGGCTCAGGTCAGGGCCAAGCGGGGATACACAGTGTCATCGTCCCTTGGCATTACCATCTGTGACTTGAGGCCCCAGGGCACTCAGCAGGGACAGGGGTGTGGGGTGCTCTGTAAACCGTCACGGGCAGCACCCCAGCCAAGGCTCGGTTTACCCTGGGTGGAGGTGGCTGGGTGGTGGGCCCCCGTGTATACAGGTGGTACAGAGCCGGGCCCGTGTCCTGCCTGGCAGGCTCTGGGAAGGTGGTCTGGGCCTGGCTGAGGAGGTGGCCTCCTCCCAGGCTGACCCGGCCTGCTGGGAGGTTGTCATCTGCTGAAACAATGGAAAACTACCAGCCTGCCCAGAAGTCCTGTTATCTGCCATCAGCACGCCTGGGAGGTGTGAGAGCTGCCGGGAAGGCTGGGCACTTCCGCTCCTGCAGGCCGTGGGCGCTGACGGCGCTGCTGCCTCGGCCCGCTGCTTCCCCAGCTGTAGGGCCCACCTTGGCCTGTCCCTGGACTGGGGACTCACGTCCTGGCTCTGTGCCGTACCACTGTGTGACAACAGAACTTTATTTTTTAGTGTCAGGGTTAATTTCATAATCTGCTTTGAACTATCCCTAGCTCTCTGTATAATTTTTAAAATTTAATTAGTGTTTTTAGTGCAGTGCTGGGGATTGAACACTGGGCTTTTGTACTGAGCTACATTTCCGGCTCATTTTTTATTTTTGAATTTGAGACGAGGTCTCACTAAGTCCCTGGGCTTGTGATCTTCCTGTCTCAGCCTCCCACAGTGCTGGAGTCTTGTCAAGTTGCCCAGCCTGGGCCTGGACTTGATCCCTTCTGTGCCAGCCTCCCTGCGTGCTGGGACCACAGGGGTGTGACCCCCGCCTGGCCAAGCTCAGCGATTTCTCTCACCTCCCTGAGCTGGGACAGCGGGCCACTGTGCACCCCACTTCGTGGCCTTCCCTCCCAGAGCCCTGGGGCCACACCTACGAGGGCGGGGGGCTGAGTAGCAGAGCAGCAGGCCACATCGCTGCTGTAGTGCTGGGGCTCAAACCCAGTCCCTCAGGCTCAGCCCACATATGGAAACAGGCAGCGGCCGAGTAGATGAGGTTTTATTTTACTGTGTTTATTTATATTTTGAGACAGAGCCTTGCTCTGTAGCCCAGGCTGGTCCTGAACTCACTATGCAGCCCAGGCTGGTCTGGAACTCACGGCAATCCTCCCGTCTCAGCCACCTGAGTGCTGGCATCACAGGCGTGCCCCACTACGCCTGGCTAATTTTCACGGGATGAGGTGAGATCAGTACTGAGCAGCTGGACCCTGCAGTGCCGCCCACATCCGCATCCCGGTTCCGGTGCCCGCAGCCACGCATTGGTGTCCAGCTGACCCCTTCACGGGGGCCTCTGTGGCTTCGGCAAACAGGGCTGTGCCGGTCTTCAGGGCCCTTTGGGCAGTGAGCTGGGCTGTGTGGCATTCCGTCTTCCCAGCCCCCTCCAGCCAGCACAGGGCAAGACGCCAAGCAGGCCTCGCTCCTCGGGCTGGACAGAAGGACTCAGCGTGAGCCACCGTCTGGGCGGTTTGCTGCAGGCCTCGTGTGCGTGTCCGGCTGCGGAGGGGACAGCTCGACTCGCTGCCGGTGGGCTGCCGCACACTGACCGTCCCAAGCCCAGGGCCGCCAGGGAGCTGCCCGTGGAGGGCAGGCGCTCCTCTCCCTTTGGGGACAGATGCAAACGCACCCTCCTGCTCTGCAGCGCTGGGGTGGGCTGGGCCCTTCACACTGAGCTGCACCCCAGCCCACTCGCTCGTGTTAGGGTCCCTTCCTGCCCACGTTCCGCCCTCCTGCCCCTGTCCTGTCTGTTCTCTGGAGCTGGTCCTTTGGAGGACGCTACTGAGCGGCCACGCATGGAAGTCCCGCGTGGTGCCCCTGCACGTGACAGTGAACTTGCTTCAGTGTTCCCTGCCCTCCGCCTTTCGTAAGTGGAACCTGTCCCCAGGGTCAGGGAGGCCCCCGTGTCATCCCTGCCAGAGCCGGGGCGGTGCCAACACGACGGGACCTAGCGACTCCGTCCAGCGGCCAGCAGAACCTGGCTCATGTGCCGAGGAGCCAAGGGCGGGGGAGGACCGGCGCCCCGCACCCAGGGGTGCAGATGTTGTAGTCTGGGCTTATTGCCACCCTCCACCTTGCTCTTCTCTGGAGGAGGCCCAGGTCAGATCCCACATGAAACCAGGACCCTGCCAATGGGGAGGAACAACACGTGTGCCCACGCGGGAGGCTCAGATGCAGCTGGCAGGGGGCTGCTGTGCCCACCCGGGCTCCCGGGTGGCTGCAGCCTGGCCCCTCGCTGGCCTGCTCTGCCTGTGGCCTCCAGCCTTCCCTGTCGTCTGGGGTACCCCTCCCAGGCCTTTGAGCTTCGCAGTCCTCCTTCCGGGGCAGGGTGCTGTGCCCCGGGGATGTGGTGGCCTTTCCCTGCTGCCTCCATCTTTCTTAAACGTGCCCGAGTGCTGGGGCGGCATGGTCCTCTGCCCAGGGCTGTCCCTGAGCTCCCCTCTGCTGGAGGGACCTTCCTTGGTGCTCGGTCCTGCTCGTTTTGATCTTCCACGGGCCGAGGCAAGGCTCCTGGACCCGCGGCCTGTTGGTGGCCCACGTTCTCCCCAACCCACGACCCAGCCACCCTGACGCTAGCCCTGGACCGCAGGGAGCCACACAGAATTCTGAGCGGTGGGTACATCCTGGCGGTGCTGAAACCCTGCCGCGGGGGCTCACGGGTGCTGTCTCCTCCCACCAAGGCAGAGAGGATGTGTCTCTTCCTAAAACTCCCTGCAGCCACCACCACCAGAGCACCGTCCCCACGGTGCCTGCGGTGCCTGCGGCAGCAGCCACAACTCGCCCTCCCGGGAAGCATCCCCTAAGAACAGGCACGCTGCAGGGGGATGCTGTCGGGCTAATGAACGGCTTTCATTTAGGACTCCGCAGGTGCTGGCAGACCGACGTGCCCTGCTGCAGGCGCCGGGAGAGTTGAGACACCCCAGGCAGGGCTTGGTGTTACCGCTCTGAACTAAGAGGGAGATTTTAAGAAGCGCCAGTTTATGCTGACTCATGTGTTGCGCTGCTGTCCGCGGGGTCTCCTTGGGGTCACCCAGCTCCTGCTGGAGGCCTCCCGTGACTGCAGGGACTCTCTGCAGAGATGGGACGGAAGGACACCCGAGCGGCCCCGTTCGGCCTGTGGCTGCTCACTGAACACCTAGGCGGCAGGCCCCAAGCCATGGGCGGAGCAGGCAGAGGGTGCCCATGGGGATGGTTCCTAGGGCTGGCCGCAGCGGCCACAGAGCTTCCCTCTTAGGTGAAAGGGGACCTTAGCTGTGACAAGACCCAGGTGAGGCCTGAGCTCCACAGGAGGAAGCAGGGGCCTCAAACTGTAGGCAGGAGGTCCGAGAAAGCCCCGGCCACCTGTGGACATCTGGCATGGGGCAGGCCAGCTCTGGCCTCCACATTCTGGACAGAGCCGAGAGGGCAAGGAAGTGTCTGGAGCCTTGGGAGCGGGTCACACACACAGAGCGAGTGGGCCTCACCCCTATTCCTCTGATGGAAGGGTGGGTGGCTACCCAGGCTGTCTGTGCGTCCCATCTGTCCCCACAGGCAGTGGGCTAGGACTCAACGGAGCCCGGAGGGATGAACAGCAGCCCCTGGTGGGGAGGAGAGTACCCCCATTTCACATAAGGGAGGCTCGTGGGGGGCCATCTTGGGCCGCAGCTCCGCCGCAGATGTCGCCAGCTGACGCGGGGGACTCTGCCCAGGAGGCGAAGCAAGAAGCCATGAGCTAAGGGGTTGAAACAGCTGGGCTGGTGCTGGGCAGCCTCTCCACCTCCCCACACCATCTCACCTGGGCTGTCGGGGCCATGCCTCACTCTCCACAGCCCACACGTAGCCTGGGCACCGAGAGCCCGGAGGGCCACGGGAAGGGCAGGAGCCCCGGGGCAGCCAGCCTCAGGTCTCGGTGCCGTGGCCCCTGCACTGTAAGGAGGCATGGGGCACAGGTGCGTGAGGGCCTACACGCAGGACAGGTGTGCTGCGGAGCGGGGCCAGGCCCTGGATGCTGGCCTGCAGGCCCGGGCGACAGCGTAGGGCACATCCTCCCAGTGCCCCGCTGCAGACACGGGAAGGGACAGGGCAGCAGCTTTGCTCCCTTCCCAGCCTGGACGAGATCGATAGGAAATGTGAGACGGCTGCTCTCAGCGCGCCTTCGCCAGCAAGCCCAGTGCCCCAGACTCCTGGGCCAGGGAGGCACCACGGGCCTGTGGTGCAGACGAGACAAGCTCGGGTGGCTGGCACGCGCGGGCTCGGAGGGTCCTGCGGCCACTCCAGCCTCTCTCCCAGCGGCTGTGCTGCGGGTCTCCTAGCCTCCTCCTGCTCCGGAAAGTTGTCCAGCAGCCGCAGACTGGTCACCAGCACTTTAAGACGGGGAAAACGAGGCCCAGGGAAGGAAAGTGACTTGGGGCTCTCGCTGAGCCGCTTGGGCCTGACCCCTGGTCCCCCTGCTTGCCCACCTGGTCTGTGGCCTAGCGTCCCATCTCAGGTGCCCTGGCTGGAGCACAGGCGGTGTAGACCTGAGAGACATCGGCTGTCACCCAGGCGCTGACTCAGGTCACAAGGCTGCAGCTCCCGCTGGCAGCGCGGGACAGCGGTGCGCGTGTGGCCCCTGTCTCCATGGTGGGACTCACAGGGCTGAGGTGGAATGGGAAGGGAGACCCTGCCCTCGAGTAAGAGCAGGGCTGCAGGAGGGCCAGAGGGGGAGGAGAGGAGGGCTGGACGCTGGCTGCAGCCGGCTGCGGCACAGGCGTGTGTCCAGCTGTGCCCTGCCCTGTCCTCGCCTGGCCTGGCCACACAGGCGTGGTTTTCTGGTGTCTCTGAACTGGAGAAAGGGCATCTGGAAGGCCAACGCGTGGAGCCAACAGGGGCCTGAGGTGGGGAAGGGGATCCTACTGCCTGCCTGGGCGACCCCTACTCGGGGCAGTGGGTGGGGGAGAGCCTGGGGACAGGCCCGCCCTCCCCTCCTCCCCCAGAACATGCCCTGGGATGCCCAGAGAGCAGCTCACCTAGTACTAGCGGGGAGCCAGGGTCCCCGACCACGAGGCATGGAGACCAGGCCAAGGCAGACAGCAGTGGCTGCCCCCCCACACACACACACTTGGGGGGTTCACCCGATCCGCTTGGTCGCAGACGGTGGAGGTAGGCCCCAGGGCAGCAGGGCCGCTTGGCATTCCTCCTTCTGCTTCTGTCTTTGTTTTAATTAAGAGGCTTCATAATCCCAGCACTTTGGGAAGCTGAGGCAGGGGGATCACAAGTTCAGCCCAGTCTGGGCAGCTTAGTGACCCTGCCCACAGATCAGAAATAAAAATGGGCTGGGGTGTAGCTCAGCGTGAAGGCCTCGGGCCCCATCTGCAGAACTACACAAAAATAAGTAAATTAATTAAATAAATAAAAATAGGCCTCGTGCCTTATAGAAGTTACAGGTTTATCACAGAGGGAAATGGCAGACGGTGCCGAGTGTGCCTGGGTGACAGCTCTGTCCTGGACGAGCCCCCCACACTGACACAGCCTCGCGGTGGACGCACGGTGAGCCCTGAACCCATCGCTGACTGCGGTCCTCAGCGCACGGCTTGTCTCCTCCTTGTGCGGGGCCATATGTGCTTTGGACAGATGTACGATGACACCGTCCGCCAAGGCAGGGTAAGTGCTAGTGTCACCGTCTCCCGCCCCCTCCCCGGCCTCTGCCAGCCTCTTCCCTGCCCCATGACGTCCATGGGAGCCAGGCCGTGGGGATCCCTCAGAGACAGTTCCTTGGCAGAGGGTATTTGAGCTTCCATTGGGGCAGCCCAGGTGAGCGCCCGCCTGGCGGGCTTTGGGACCCGTCTGGGAGGTTGGTGGAACGTCCAGGCAGCTTGTGGGGTCGTGGCCTTGGGGACTCTATCTGGTCCCTGCCGCCTCCTCTCTGGCACTGTTCCCTGCTCTGCCCCTTGGCCACTGTGAGCCCAGCGCTTCACCCCCAACACCCTGCACCGTGATGCCCCTGCCATGGACCTGGCTGTGGAAACCTATCCGTAGCCACTTAAACCTCTTGTCCTTTAGGCTGTGGGTGTCGGGTGCTCTGTGCCAGCGATGCGGAAGCTGACGGACATTCCCCTTCGCCTGGTGGTGTGCCAGCACGTTTCCTCTCAGTGCTGAGTGGCGCTCCACTGTAGGACAGGCCACCGTCAGCCTGCCAGGGGGCACAAGGGGCAATTCCAGGAGGCAGAAGCGGGAGAGAGAGGAGCGCAAGGGGAAGGGAGGAAGGACAGGGGCGCTGAGTCCGGGGCTGCCGGTCTCTGTGCTGGGTCCCCCGGGAGCCTGGGCGGACAAGCGCACTGCTGTCCAGCCCACGTGGAGGACACCTATGCCAGACTCCCGTGGCATACACTGGGTTTATTACGCAGTGCGCGGAGGGTGGACCTGCTCCCTGAGGCCACTTTATTAGGCCTAGCAAGAGTCCAGCGGAGCTTGCACAGGAAACAAGCCCTGGCTGGGCCACGTTGGGGCTGGGTCTGTGGCTCAGATGTAGCTGGCTGTTCTCTGGGTGTCGGTGAGCCCTGGTAGGTGGGCCCAGGAGGTGAGGCGCAAAGACATCACAGCTGCTCCCCGGGGGGAGGCAGATCGGCACTTCGGGGGTGGCCCTCTGGCCTGGTCCTGTCTCCCAGGAGAACGTGGCTTGTGGTAAGGGTCAGAGGTGCCCCGGCCTCTAATTGAGGGTTCACCTGGGTCTGGGTCCTCACTGGCCACCCGCTGGGCTGGGCACACTCTGAGGCTTGGCTGAGATACCCAAGGAAATGCAGAGGCCCTGTCACCAAAATCAAAAATAAAAATGGGATGGGGATGTAGCTCAGTGCAAAGGCCCTGGGCTCCGTCCTCAGTAGTACGAAAAGAAAAGAAAAGAAAAGAAAAGCCATACCAAGTAGATTCCAGAAGGAAGAGTGTTTTCAGGGACAGGGAAATAGAACGTGATTCCAAGCCCTTTGTGACAGGTTAAGGATCAACTCAGGGAGATCACACGTCGGTCTTCGGTGGAGCCAATGGCGGATGAAGATAGACACGGGAGGATGGGAGAAGCGGGGGCCCCCAGCACGACTGCCTCTGCCTGAGGTTCACACCCTCCACAGCCCACAGGGCAGGAATGGGAGTGAGGGTGTGAACGCGCCGGCCATTCCCTACCCGGACGTCCCCCCCACGGGGCCCCGGGGTGCCCATGTGGACTGCAGCCCGGCTATAATCACGTATTAACCTTGAATGACACGAGCCAGGCCCCGTGTGGCTTCCGTGACCACAGGCTGATGAAGTCAGAAGCTGGGTCCAGCGGTGGCTACAAACCACCCTGAGGGGCGCAGAGACCAGGGAACGCACGCCCAGCCCGCAGCGCAGCGAAACAAGCCAAGGGCCATTAGCGGGCACGTTTAACCAAATAAAAATAAAGTGAGAGCTTTTTATTTGTTGCTTGAACTTGAAGTCCCTGTAGCCTCAGCCCTTAGGTGAGAGGCCTGTACCGCTAGGCCCAGCTCACGGCGCGGGCTTGCCATCCCAGCATGCTCGGAGGCTGAGGCTGGAAGATCACAAATTCAAGCCCGGCAACTCCGTAAGACCTTGGCTCAAGTCGAAGGATACAACCGCGCTGGGAGTGGAGCTCTGCGGGAACCACCCTGGGCTCCACACCCCGTCCTGGACAGGGCGGCAGTTAACTCTGGGCCCTGCTAGTGGTCCCTGTGGTGACGGAGCTCTGGGCACACGCCGGCCACTTCCTGTCTCCCAAGGAGCAGCCAGGTGCGGGGTGGGCCGCCCTTGCCATGTGCTCCTCTGCTGAGCCATTTGTCCCCCACTCCACTGGCGGGGAAGTGCTTTCGTGATGGCTCTGGTGGGGGCATGAAGGCTGCATCCGCCTGGGTCAAAGCTAGCTGAACGGCTGGCTTTGCCCGCCTTTGATCTGCTAAAGTCACCCAGAATTTCTGAGAGACTACTCAGCCACGCACATGTGTGGGTAGTGCCTGCATGCTGTAGTGCGTGTGCCTGCGTGTCAGTGCATACACGTGTGTTATTGCATTGTGGCTGCGTGTCAGTGCGTGTGCACGCTAACGCTGGGAAGAACGTAGAAGAAAGGGGTTTTCTAGCAGTGCCCAGAAGCGCCCCTGAGCCGGTGCAAACTTCCCCTGACAGGAGGATGTGAGCATGGGCTGGCCTCGCGCTGCAGCTGCTGGGGCCCGAGGTGGACGGACCTAGAAGGGAAGGGAACTGCAGTGCTGGGGAACCGTCCTGCCCCCAGGCTGTGGGGAGCTGCTCTGCTTTGGAAGTCAGGGGCAGGGGCCGGACAGGGGAGTGTCCCGCCGCCAAGAGCCCGGAAGGGACCCCGGGAGGACTCAGGGACTGGACTCAGAGCCAGAGGGACACAGTGGCAGGATGGGAGAGGATGGCCGCCGAGGTGGCCGGCTCTTCCCAGAACCTCTGTGGAGAAGGGACGGGGAAGGGAGGCGGTGGCTGGGCACAGAACCACCTGCCTGCAGGTGAAGGGGAGGGAGCCGGAGCAGAGGAGGCGGGCAGGGCTTGGGTGCACCAGGAGCTCTGTGAGGCGGGGCACAGCGCAGGCGCTGTGCTCGACCCGAGGCCTCTGGGCCCTCGGAAGTCTGGCCATCCCTTCTCAGGCTGCTGGACAGGGCTAATTGGGTCTGCAGATTTGGTGCGTTGCCGACAGAAAGCTTTTAGTCTGCAGGACCTGGCGGAAATTGGATTTCGGGCTCCAGCTTAGAGATGCTCCCAGACCCCGCCCGTGCTCCTGCTAGCAGGGCGGCCCGGCAGCCTCTGCCGGGGTGGATTAGGAACCATGCACCGGCACGCCACTGACCTGAGCAAATCCAAGCCAGGCAGAGCGCCATCCTACTCTGCCTCCAGCCAAGCCCACTCTGCCTCCCTGAGCCCCGCATGGCCGCCGTGACTGCAGAATTCCCCAACCGCGGCCTGGGCTGGCGTGGTGCAGAGGCGTGTGTGAGCTCCCTCCAGCCGCGTGGGGTAGGACCGTACCTGGACTGAGTCCTCAGAGCCTTGAGCTAGCATGACCCTTCCTCCCCAAGGCCGGGGCCTTGGTACTGTGTCCCGGGCACAAGGTGACTGCGACCCCAGGCGGGTGTCTGCCGTTTCTGCTCCAGGTGTAAGCTGTCCTGACGGTGTTCAGCCAAGATTTTGCGTCTGGGCTTCAGTGTGCTTCGATGTGAATGCTGAAACGGTGCTCGTAGATTGAGGAACGTGAGAGGCGTCACCTCTCAGCCTCCTCTTTGAGACGGGCACCGCGCTCTGGTCAGCAGCCGTCACCTTCCATGAAACAGGGCGATGGGTCATCTCCTAACTGGTTCTGCGCCTGCAGCCCGCCCCTGCCCTGGGCTCAGGACCCAGCATCCTGTGCTCTGCTTCCGAGGAGTCCTCCTGCATGGCTCCACCCCGAGTGGGGTCATGCGGCTACGTCCTCCTGTGCCAGCCTGTCTCATCCTGTCTACTGGGTGCAAAGGACAGGGTTCCATCCTTTCTCAAAGCTAAACAGTACTGCGATGTGTATTTCTACCACCTTTACTATCTACGCATCCTTCAGCAGATACTTAGGCTGGCTCCAAGGTTGGCTGTTGGGAACAGTGCCACCGTGACAAGGCCCAGGGACTGGCCCTTAGCGTGGGGCCCCAAGAGCAGAGGGCAGCTCAATGTGAGCTGGTGGTGGGCATGCCCCTTCTGCTCCCTGTTGATGTGGGTCTAAGGGTCCTTCCTGCCGACAGCGACAGCGCCCTCCCGCTTACCTCCTTGGTAACAGCCATGCCGGCTGGGGGAGGTGACCTACCATCCCGTCCCAGAGGATCAGGGACATCAACTTTGACCATTGTATTTCTTCTTCTGAAAAAGTCCATCTAGGTCTTTTGCCCATTTAAAAAATCAGATTATTACTTTTTGGCTTTTGAGGCGCATGTTTATGGACTAGAATGGCCAAGACCGTCAGAAGGTCCCCAGGCCCAGGCCAGCTACGCCGTCGATGGCTTCCCTACGGCAGCACCCATGGCCAAGTTCATGGAAATTGAAACAAATGTGTAAAATGTATGTGATTCACCAGAGACCTGAAAATAGTCAAAGGAATCTCGAACGGAAAGAATAAAGCCGGAGTCATGGCGCCGCCTGCTCCGAGAAGCCCGGGCCACCAAAGCCACCAAGGGTCACGTTTCCAAGATTTACTGGCCAAAGGCCCATGGCCAGGAACCTGCCTCTAGTGCCCTGCCTTCAATCGTGAGCATCCCGCGGCCACCAGGAGACCAGACGGGATCGAAAGCACAGGACACCTCTCCGCTGCCGAGCACCACGCGGCGGAAAGCCCGCTCCTAAAAACACGGTGGCACTTCGCCATCCACCTTAGTCACGGGATCCGGCACCCTGTGGTTTCAGGCTCTTCCCTGGAGTCACAACAACAGAGAAGATGGACACTTCCAATAGATTCCGGACGCTGAGGCATCACCACAGCCCAGCCCGACGGCCGTAAAGCAGGACTCCCAAGCCAGCCAGCACTGCCGGAAGGTGGGGGCCGGGGGCTTGCAGGTTGGAGGCCTGCTTGGGCTTTTGGACTTAGGGAGGAGACACTGTCTCAGAATCAGAACATAAAAATGGACCCGAAATGTAGGGCCATTTGAAGGCTCTGGGCTGGATCCTCAGAGTCAAAAAAATGAAATTAAATTTTAAGAAGAAGACTTCTAGACCCGCTCCCAAAAGTGGCGACAGCAGTGGGATCTGGGTGTCCCCAGGCGAGGAGGTAGGCTGGGGACAGAGTCATGGTCCTGTGGTCTCCAAACACCCACTCCACTTTTCAATTGTATTTCACACAGCACCTAGCTACAGTCAACCAAACAGCATAGTGCTGGCGTGAACAGAACAGTCAGCAAGAAGCCAGCCCACACACCACGAGCCCCTGACTCCGGCCAGTGTCTAGAAACCGCAGCAGCGGGCAGCCGTCCCCATGACGCCTGGCCCGGCAGTGAGGAATCTGGTTGACACTTCCCTCTCGCCGCATGCCCGAGTTGGCGGAGGTACATTGCAGGCTTGAGCCGGGGAGCACCTTGGTTTCAACTTTGAGACAGTCTCGCTAAGTTACTACGCTGCCCGGGCTGGGCTTGAACTTGTGATCCTCCCACCAGAGCCCTGGATGACCGGCCTGCTGCCACCCACGGCCACATTCCTTTGTTGATTATTTATTTGTTTATTTCCGTGGTCCTGGGAATCGGAGCCAGGGCCTTTGTTCAGGGCTCCACCCCAGCCCCTTTCCACTGATTATTTGAGACGGGGTCCCGCTACGTTGCCCGTCGCCCAGGCTGGACTCCTGTGTCACCCTCCTATGGGCCAAGCGCCTTGCGCCCCAGGGGCTTAGCACAGACAGGGTGTGCGGAGGGCCCAGGAGGGCGGAGCCGGCCACAGGAGTGTGTGGGTGGTCACGAGTGGTGGCATCTCTGCCTGCCGGTGACGACTTAAAGCTGTGGCTGGGTCAGGACCCATGTGTGACCACGTTCATCCTTTAGAGCCCTACAAATTGCTCGTGGCGTTGTGTGATTTTCAGAGGCGTGAGGAGGAGGCGGAGACACTCCGCACCAGGGGCCTGGGGGGTGGGGGGGGGGCGGGAAGGGTGCCGGGCACCGGGCAGCGGTCAGCCCACGTCACTGTCACCCTGGCAACACTCCGTGAGGGCGCCATCACCTCCCCTGTGCACCACAGGGAGCCACAGCCCAGGGAGGTGGGACCACCTGCCCGGAGGCCACAGCCAGCACAGCTCCTAGCTGGCAGCCCACTGATGGGTCCCCCATGTCACCCCCGCAGAGACTTTAGGTGACAGCAGCGGACCTGGCCGTACCCAGTCACCCACAGGACCCCAGGCACCTAACAGCAGGTGCTGCCCACCACGGAGACTGTGGGTGCTCTGCCCAAGGCAGCCTGGGCCTGCCTCAGAGCCCCAGAAAACCTGCTCCCTGCCCCTGTGGAGCCGCTGCAGAAGTCTGCAGTTAGTGGCCAAGTCCCCGGAGCCTTTCCCCTTGGGGACAGAGCCCTAACTCCCTCCTGCGCCCCTCTAAGGACCTGGTTTCATATCTGCTTTCCTACTCAGCTTTTGCTGCTGAGCCGCTTGGACCCACCATGACTCAAGTTACTCAAAGGGCCTGGGAACCCCCCAGGACACGAGGGGTGATGGAACAGCCAGCCCCGGGAGCAGCAGGACCTTCACCTTCCGTATGCTGGACTCTGCTCCTAGGTGTGCGACCAGAGGTTGAATTCTCTTTCTATTTAAACTCTCCCTTTCATCCATCCAAGCGGAGTGGGTGCTGACCGCACCTGCTGGGCTCTTTGCACAGGGGCGGCAAGGGATCCAGGCGTGCAGGCCAGGGGTGGGGCAGACGGTGCAGGAGGGTGGGGCCGGGTGCTGATAGGTTTTGGGAACTTTTTTCCAGATAGAATCTTTGCCACATGTGCGGATACATGTTTGAAACAATTGCCAGTACTTAAAAATATGGCCCATTTCTTTTTGCCACTTACCTCAAAAACACCAGAGAAAAAGGAAAAAGTGCGTCTCTCTGTCATTCTACAATCCCAGTTCTGGGTGGGGGTTTTCTGAGCGGCTCCTTAAGCGTTGACTGGTTTCCCACCTGGAGGAAGAAATTGTCAGTCACATGCTATTTAGAGAACAAAGCTTCGTGAGGCAGGCGAAACCTCCCCCAGGCCGCCTGCTAATCGGCTTCTCCCGGGCCCCTGGCACCATCCCCGCCCTGCTGCCCCGTCCTGCGCTTTGGTCCCCAGAGGCTCGTGGTAGAGGAGCGAGATCAGGCGGGAAGGCAACCATCAGCCCCCTTAGGTCGCACACCCAGGGGGACCTGGCTGTGGGAGTTGTGGAGGTTCCGGGGTATCTGGGCGCTGTAGACTCCGAGGGCTTCGCGCGAGGCCCGGCACTGGCACGCGTGTCCGTGTAGCAGGCGTGTTGGGGCCAGGCCCTTACATAAGAGCATTTATGTAAATGTGTCTCTGGGCTGGAGAAGCAGCGCTTTGCTGTTTAAATTTAATCTGGGACCTTGAGACTGAATCTGATCCTCTGTCACCCGGGAGATTTAGCCCTGACACAGATTTCCAGCAGGAATGCCCAGAGCCCCCACCGGGAGCCTGGCACAGAGGAGACCTCACCCAGTGCCCCATAGGATGCCCCAGTGTGCTCCCCGCGGGGCTCACAGGGAGCTCAGCGTCCAGCCTGGTGGGCCAGGAGAGAGGCTGACCAGGCACGTGATGTAGTGTGTTGGGCTGGGCCCAGAGCCACAGGGGAGAGTAAAACCGGGCCAGGTGAGGGGGTGTGAGGCTTGGCTAGCATCCTGGACGTGGGGCCAGGGAAGGCCCCTCTCCCAGAAAGGGTCTCAGGGACAGAGAACTAAGGAGCTGATGGCGTGAGCTGTGATGGCGTCCAGGCAGAGGGAACAGCACATGCGGAGACCCTGGGGTGGACACACAGAGGCAAGGAATTGTGGGAAGGGTGAGCAAGGAGGAAAGGCCCCAGCAGTGAGGTCAGCAGGACTGGCGGCCCGTGGTAGTGACACGTCTATTGAGCTGGGGGCTCACGGAGGCTCTGAGCAGGCGGCCACAGGGTTCTGCCTTGTGACACGGGCCCGCTCTGGCATTGAACAGAAGGGACAGCGGAGGGTGATGCGACCAGGGAGGGGGCTCCAGGACCCCACCCTCCAGAGTCCGGACCCTCCGAGGCAGAGCGGGGAAAGATGGGAGCTGGGCAGGAACACGCATCTGTCATGCCAGCACTCTGGGAGGCTGAGGCAGGAGGATCATAAGTTAATTGAGCTTAGGGAGACCCTGTCTCAAAATCAAATATGAAAAAAGGCTGGGGATGTAACTTGGTGCAAAGGCCCTGGGCTCTGAACTCCGCACGAACAAAGCAGAGAGGAAAACGAGGAGTGCTGGCCCAGTGGACGCACGGTGGGCGGACGGCTGTGAGGCTGTGCCCCTGGGCCTAGGTGACTGTGAGCCATGGATGGAGAACCAGGCCAATGGTCCTCCACCACCGCCCCACACGTGCCGCCCCTGCTTGGTCGAGGAGCCAGGATCCGTGTTATCTGAGGCCCCTGCGCGGGGTTCCACTGGCCGCGCCCTGTCTGGGATGGCGTGTCACACCTCGGTCCTGTAGTCTCGTGTGACTCAGGCTGAGAGTGAGAAGCAGAGTCGGGGACACCGAACACCAGCACACCCTGGGACAGAGGCTCTGAGCGGCAGGGTCTGTCTCCAAGGTCCCCGTACCACAATGTGGTAACAGCCAGCACACAAGTGACGGTCCCAGCGCATGACGGGCATGCCCTGCCCTGCCTGCCCACACCGCTGTGAGCACAGCCTGCCCGTCAACCTGGCCCACATGCCAGGCACGAGGACCCCATCTTGACTCCTCTCAGCCAGGCCAACAGCAGGACCTCAGCCTAAACCACAGGGTGGGAAACTCGGGCCCAGGCCCTGCCTGAACTCTGGGCCCAGGGCACGAGCTCGGAGTCAGCTGTATCGGGTGGGTCACTGCTCACTGACAGAAAACCGGGAAGTAGGGACGGAAGGATGTGGCAGAACCAGTGAGTGGCAGGTGGGGAGGAGAGGTGGCCCTGCCTCTGGAGGTGTGGATCTGGCTTTGGTCTTGCTCAGCCCACGACAGGGCAAGAAAGCCGGCCCTGGGCGTCCTGTGATGGTGCAGGGATGCCAGCTGCGGTGTGACAGTCTCAGGGCCATTTGCTTCATGGCGAGGCTGGCCAGGGCCTGGTAAGTGCTTTTCCAAGGCGTCCTTGTTGGAGAACCGTGTAAACAGTGACAACCTCCACAGGCAGTGACAGCGGGTGGCCTTGGCTGAGCTGCCCTGTCTTACGCCAGCCCTGCTGATGGGTACAGGGCATTACACAGGAAGAACAAACCCAGTGAGGTCACATGTTCTGTGCCCCCTGGGGAGGCCAGGGTCCTGAGCCTGGCCAGCAGCCCCTCCGACCAGCTCAGCTCTGAGTCCCACCTGAGGCCTGCAGGGGGCTGGCACCCCAGGACAGGCCTCGCATCCTACAAAGGCTGCGGTCAGTGGCTGGGATGCAGGGGACAGATCCCTCCCCGTGGTTGTCACAATCGCCACTCCCTGGAGCTTCAAACAGCAGCAACTCTAAGGCCTGATGTCCACAGCCGGAGGCTGCAGGGCCACGCTCCCACCGGAGCTCCGGGAGGGACCCATCCTTGCCTGTCCCAGCTCTGGTGGCTGGTAGCAATTCTGGGACCCTCAGCCTGCAGCTGCTCTGGTAACCACTGTCTCCCCGCTGCCTTGCACGTGCCCTCTCTCTCTCTCTCTCTCTGGTACTGAGAAGGAACCCAGGGTCTTCACACAGAGCTACATCCCCAGCCCATTTTTAAATTTTTATTCAGACAGGGTCTCACTAAGTCACTAAGTCGACCAGGCTGGACTCCTCCTCCTTGGGCTCCTCCTGCCTCCGCCTCCCAGAGTGCCAGGATGGCAGGCCTGTGCCACTGGGCCTGCCTACTGTTTCTCTTCCTGGGAGGACGCTGGTTCTCTGGGCTGTGGCCCCACCTTACGGGCCCCCCACGGCCAGCCCCACCCCACCACCACACCGACTGTGGCTGTTTCCTGATCGCGTCCTGTTCATACACCCAGCAGATGTGAGTCTGGAGGGGAGACCCTGCTCACCTGGCACGGCCTCCCTGAGCCTCTGACCCCTCGCCTGCCCCAGGAGCCAAAGGGTCCCCCCCAGTGAGCAACTGTCACCGACCCTCCTGTCCATCCTTCCTGCTTGCTTCAGATTTAGTGTAAGATCTAGCGCACAGACCCCGAGGTGAGGCAGGGCTGGCAGAGACAGTGCCCTCGAACGCATGGTGTGGGTGCTGTGGTGTGGCTAGGGAAACCAGCCCTGGCCACTGGCCTCTGCTTCCTGTGCCCTGGGACTTGGGGTTGGAGCCTCCGGGACAGGGGAGCCAGGGACTGGCTCTACAGCAGCCGCCTGGGACTGGATGGACCATGTCCTCCGCTGGGAGGGCCACGGGGAGCTTGGCACCACTGCCGTGCCAGCCTCTGCTGGCCGCATCGTGGGTCCTGGCCCAGCAGCCCAGCCCACAGGCTGCTCCGTCCCACATCCTTCTGCTTTGAGCTGGGCCGCCTGCAGGGTGTCACCAAGAGGGACACAGAGACAGGCCTGCCCAGGAAACTGGCCTCGGGCCCGGTGCTGGGTGAGGTGCTTTGCCCTGGCTAATTGCCCGCTGCCCCACACAGAGGCTGGATCTCAATGCGCACACTGTGGGACTAGCAGGAAACTGCCGGAGCTCCTGTCCGAGGCTGAGCACTGCCCTGGGCAGGGGTCCCAGGGAGCCCCGCAGGCAGCACCCCAAAGACAGGGATGAGGGGGGCCTGGCATTGCTCGGCTCTGTCCGCTACACGCTCTGCACGTCTTGGCACCGCATGGCTCTCAAGAGAGGCACGTCGTCACTTTTTCAGCGCTGGGTGTAGCACGACGGGCCTTCATCCAGAACGATACCTGCAGCTCCGCTTGTGTTTATCTGAGAGTCTCTCTAATTCTCCAGGTTGCCTAAGCTGGGCTCGAACTTGTGATCCTCCTGCTTCAGCTCCCAGACTGCTGCAACAACAGGTGTGCATCACGGGGCGGCTTTGATTGTCCTCACCTGAGGCACAGGTGCAGCTGCCTGGCCCCCACCCCATCTCCTCGGGTCCTGCTCTAAGCCCTGGAATATGCTAGAAATGCAGCCTCCCTGCCCGACCCTGAACCCGTGTGTCCCCCACATGCCTGGGGCCCATGGTGCTCCCACCAGGGAGGGGGCCGGGCAAGCCTGACCCCCTTCTCAGACTCTGTCCTATTCTGGAGTCCGGCCACTGGTGGCCCATGGAGGCCAGGCACTTGGCTTCTGGAGGGCCTTTCTGCCCGTGCTGTGGGTCCTCAGAGGACTGCTGGGTCTTCCGAGCCCTCCGAACACCACGGGTCCTGTGGCCCTTGGGTGCTCACACGTGTGGGTGATTGCTCAGAGGTGGGCCAGCAGGACGGCACGGGTGCCTCACACCACCCTGCTTGATTATTCTCATTTCACTGAGGGGAAACTGAGGCTAAGAGAGTCTGCTGGCCAGCATCACCATAAAGCTGCCATGGTCTGGGTCTGGTCAGTCCAAGGTGCCCACCTGCCTTCCCAGCCTTACCAATTCTGGTAGCCAAGTGGCGGGCATTGTTCCGGGAGGAGAAGAGGCCTTTCGTTTCCACCCGCTGTGGAGAACGCCCTGCGCTAGCGGGCAGGGCCAGCTTGCCTTGCCCCGGGCACTGGGTGCCATCCCTGTCTCCATCCAGGGTATGTCTGGGAGTTGGCCTGGGGGAGCCTCGCCTCTCACGGACCCGGATTTAGAGAGCAGGCCAGACCACAGGGAGAGCTGCTCCCATCCCCACGGCCACCACCCCCATCCTCACCCCCCACCTGTCAGTCCCCTGTCCCCACAGTCCCTCCTGTGTCCCGTTTCCAGACCCCACCCCTCGATCCCCTGTGCCCATGCCCCACCCTCCTGCCCTGTCCCGAAGCACCACCTCTCTGTCCTCTGTCCCCACTGCCTACTCCCCACCCTTCAATCCCCTGGCCCCACATCCCACCTCAGTGTAAAGCTGCCCCTGTGTCCGCGGTGCCAGGACAGCCCCCCCCAGGTGGGGCCCTGGCATCCGGCCCCTGCCTTTCTTTCTGTCGGAAGGCCTGAGGTCGCTGAGACTTCACCCAGCTATAAGGTAAGCTCCACCCACTGAAACACTGGCACCGCCCCTGCCACCGTCTAGGGCAGCGGCTCCTCCTCCCAGCACAGCCACGCAGCCAGGAGGGTCTCTCCTTCCACCTGCCCTGGTCCCTGGGCTCAACGCCTGTGCTGTGGCAGCTCCGTGAGAACATGAGAACGGTGTGCCCAGGGTGCACTGTGTGTGCCAGGGGGGCCTTTGGGCTCCATCCTCTGAAGCCAGCTGGCATGGTGCTGAGACCCACCGGGGGACCAACCTCACGCCATCTGCAGTGGCGTGCGGGGGACACAGGCGGTGGCTGCGGGGACGTGACCAGGGCACTCAGACAAGGCGGGCTGGGCATCTGAGGATGGTTCTCTCTGGAACTGCTCTATGTGCCTGAACGGTGCCCCGCGGTTCTGTGACGCGGTCCGTCTGCCCTGGACACCCAGAGGAACCGCCGCCGGGGGTCCCGTCCTCCTGCTGGCTGAGGGGGTGCCAGCTACATCTCCCCAGGTGGCCTCGGTTCTCTGGTTTCCCTAGCCCGGGCCGCTGCGGGGTCAGCCCAGCCCCAGGCCGCCCACCCTGTCAGGCTGCTTGACCACAGGCAGCTGCGGGAGGCCACCTCCTGCCCTGCAGGCCATGGCATCGATTGCCTGCTAATTGGACAAGACGGAGGACCTGCCAGGTCAGGCTGACCTTTCCAAAGGGACCAGTAATCCAATGATCCTGCTCTCCATGCCCTGAGAGCAGGGTCAGCATCCTTAGCCGGAGCCGGGCACAGCAGGCTGGGGCGGGCCAAGGCGGCCGCAGCCCAGCCTGGGGGTGGGGTGGGGGCGCGCTGTGGGAGGCAGTTTCCACAGGCCTGCGGAGCTGGCACACAGCCCTCTGGAGTCCCAGCATTCAGGACCCAAGGGTCCCTCTGCCCCAACACACAGGTTTCCTGGATGCAGCTCACAGACCCACCCACCTGGCACCCAGGGAGACAGAGGCAAGAGGGGCGGGCAGAGTCCCTGGCCAGGCCATCGGGGCTCCAGGTGGCCCCAGGACCTTGCCTTTGCTGTGGCCTGACGCGTGCAGTGGGGCCGAGTAGGTTACAGGTCCCTCCCCCGTGGGCACGGCCAATCCAGCCCAGAACAAGCCGTTCCCGGCGTGTGCAGAGGGCCGGGGGAACTGGCATGGCATGGCGCCGGCCAGGCAGCCACAGCAGGCGAACTGCTCAGTCTCGGCGATGGGCCCAGGGCATCCACTCCTCTGCGGCTGCACCTGGACAGAGGGACCGGATACTTGCCCAATACGGGGATGTGGGGTGGGGGCTTAAGGTGGGGAGCAGAGGCCGGTGGTCAGAGCTGCCAGCTTCCCTTCCCTTCTTGCTGTGTGACCCTGGACAAGTCCGTCAACACTTCTGGTCCTCACCTGAAGACCCAGGGGAGAGCGTTCCGGTGCCGTGCCCCCCAACTTCCAGGTGAGCCCAGAGACGGCCCATCTGCCCCCTCGTTGTGTTCCAGAGTCACGGATGACCTCAAGTCCAACCTGAGTGAGCACCTCCACCCCCGCACCCAAAGCTCACCTCCCAGAGTGCCTCCTCCCTTGCTTCTAAAATGGAACCATCCGCTGGCTGGCTGTCATCCCAGCACCCTGGAGGTGGGGCGCACACTTAAGCCTGGTCTGGGCCGTTCAGTGACCTTGGCGTGACCTGGGGATGGGCTGGATGTGAGGGCCTTTGGCTCAGT